>BSBK01002064.1:857500-912634 GCA_027943335.1 Chamaecyparis obtusa
GTGGCATCAACGCGGCCTATTAGAGGATGCGGGGAGTTTGGATTTAGGTTTGGCAATGGATTTGGGTTTGGCAGTGGGTTTTCTTATTGTGGGGCTACATTTGGAGGGTTCTCTTGTTGATCATTACCAATATTTACAGGTGTTTGAGGTCTTTTTTGTCTCTTTCATGGTTGGGGATTATTTTCCAAATCTAACATCAAAATAATTAAAAAACTAAAATCAATTCAACAAACCCTACTCAATCAAAATTGAAACAAAAAAAAAATTTAAAAAAAAAATTCTTACCTGTTTGATGGTGTGGCATGGTTGCAAAATGAACAATATGGCAAGGAAATGCAATTTCAACAAGAACTCGCTTGGGTTTTGGTGACTTCTCTTCTTCCTTTCTCCTCCAAACTCAGTTTTGGCATGAAGAGAATGAGCCAAAATGCGGGTATTTAAAAATAAAACCTATGACAATCAAAACACGTACGCATTTGTAAAGAATTTTTTGCTTTACAAAACATGTACGGGTTTTGTAAAGCATTTTTTTCTTTCAAAAATTTGTACGCATTTTGAATAACATAAGTTATTTTTAATTCTTTTTTGTGGCTTGGAAAAGGCTCAGCTTTTCCAAGCCTAGTTTTTCAAATTTTGAATAACCCGAGAAGATTATGATTTTTTTTTATTTTTTTCAAGGTGGTCACTTTTTTGCACACCATCTTGGTGCACTTACCCACTAGGAAGTGAGATAAGAGATTGAGTTTGAAATGGACCTTGTGTGTATTTTTTCATGTTGTTCTTTAGATTTGGACATACCTTTGTGATAACTTGGTTTTATTTATGTGTTAATTCTAGGTGATCTTTGATCCTTAGCATTGTTTAAGGAACATTGTGCACTATGTTCTACACATCTTAGTATCAAGAAGATGCATGACATCCTTAGATAGATATAAAATTGGGTAGGTATGAGGCATGATGTTACCAGTTTTTTGGATTGATGCCTTGAGTTTCAGAGGGTGAAGGAAAAAAACCATCATCTATCAAGTCTTTTGCAACTGCATTCCAATCCTGAGTGGAAGTGGAATACTATACCTGTTAATTTTAACATTGGGCTACCTATGTCATCACGTCATCATTATGGTATTATGATTACTATGGAAATGTTTTCCAATGTGTCACACTTTTCCCTTGTGAGATCTTCTTATAACATTGTGTTTGTAGCACGTGTTCATGGAGGATGTAGCTTGATTGCATGGAATACCTCATAGGACCATATGTGATAGAGATATAATGTTCAATTCATCATTATAGATATATCTTTATGATTATTTGGATTCTCAACTTAATTTTAGTTATGCATACCCTCCCAATATCAATGGTCAGATGGAGCAAGTTAATCAGGTTCTTGAGGATATACTTTGTATGTATGTAACTGATCAAAAAACTTGATAGGGAAGACTACTTGTACTTGGTAGAGCTTTTTTATAATAATTGCTACCATAGTTATCTCATCATATCTCATTTCCAAACCTTGTATGGTCAACCATGTCATACACACTTTTGTTTCTGGATCATCTAGAGGACCATGTTGTTTTTGGTCCAAATATGATTTAGGGTAGGGAGCAGCAAGTGGTTTTATTAGAAAGCATTTAATTACTACTCAGGGTCAATAGAATAAGTATATTAATGCCCATAGTTTATATTGTCACTTCTTGATGGGTGACCATGTATTTTTGTGAGTTCAGCAATAAAAGAGCTCCATTCATTATGGGAAAGGCTCTAAGTTAGCACCTCATTTTGTTGGTTCATTTGAGATTCTTGATAGGATTGGTCCTCGTGCCTACCACCTAGTGTTTCCACCTCGCCTATCTTGAATCCATGATTTTTTCATATTTTTTTACTTAGATATAATATTCCCAATGTGACACATGTACTTGATTAAGGTGCTTTACCAATAGAGAAAGGGACGCTTTCTTTGGATCACATCCACATTCTACAACATCAAAGGCTAAATAAAAATGCTCGAGACATTGAGCAAGTAAGGGTCCAATAGAACTTGAGCGATGAGACCTCAGCTACTTGGGAGGATACTTCATGGTTGACATATTTGTACCTCTGTCTTTTTAAAATCTTCCGAGAGTAAAACTAGGCTTAGGGGAAAGGATGTAGTGCCTCCTATGGTTACATTTTAAATTTATTTATTTTGACCAGAGCTTGACTCTATTTATGTAATTCTATGACTTTTTGTATAATATTCTTTTGTATTGGCATTCATGTTATGCACCCAATTACATTTATATTATTTTGATCATGTAGATATCACTGCTAATGTGGATAGTGGTTTATACTTGTGTTTTAGTGATGATCATGTATGCATGATGGATTTGTAATGATGAATTATGTTATATTATGATATATGGTTTATATTATATCTGAGGATATTGGATATATTGATCTTGATGTGATTTTATGTTGGTGGACACTAATGTTATGTTAGTGGTTATTGAGATATTGTTGTTTATTATGCCTTGTTTTTCTTTAGTTCACGGATTTGATTTATGCTCATTATTATCGTAAATATTATTTAAATGCATATATTAAATAAAATTTTAATTATGATGTTTCAAATTATTATTAAATATGAAAGGGATGATTTTTGTACCATTCAAATACATAAGACTGGTGCAATGTTAAAATGCCCCTTCAGTAGTTTCAGTTTCTAATTATTGTATATGTGCTTCGGCTATATTACGTGTAAGAAACTAAATTTGATGTGTGTATGTTATAGTAATGGCAAGTACCAAGCATTAACTCCACCTAGCTTCATAGGTCTGAGTATGTATTTATCCCTCACAATGGTTATTGGAGATAGACACATTAGTCATTCATGATATCTAGTCAATATTGTTCTTAGTTGGGATAATGTATCTTTATTGACCATGTTTGTAAAGCCCAAATTAGTTTTGCATAATTTTTGAAAGACTAGTAAAATGTGTGTGCATTGTCAAGTGATCTGAAGTTGATTGCAATTGAGTTATTTAAATTAAATATTGTTTTAAATTCATTAAATGATAAAATTAGGTTGTCAACAAATATGGCGTATATGTGTTATATTTTATTGAAATTAAATAAATATTATTGTTTTTAATGAAATGTAAATTAAAAGGAATGCAAACAACTAGTTGAAACACTCAAAACACAACTTCAGTGAAGCATCAAGATTAGACATAAAGAGATATAAAAACACAAGAAATGCAAACTAGTGAAAACCTTGTTGTAGCCTCCTTGTTGCAGCAATTTGTCCAAGATGTTTTGGTGGTATGTGTGCTCACAAATTTGACATCATAACTGTAGCAGAATGCTCCACATTTGATCAAGCTTAGCAAAAGATAATGGAAATGGCTTCAAAGTTGTATGGAAATGGAGAACTTTAAAAAATGCATAAGTCTCAAATTTCATAATGAGAAATGGATGTGTTGAATGAGGATATATTTTTTATTAAGTCTTTTAGACTTAGGGATTTTTACATTAAAGAGGGATGGGTGAAGGATTTGGAAAAGCTTTCCATAAATGGCATTTGTATTGTAAAAGCCCCAAAGTCCAAGTGGGGGAAAATAAAAGAATATCAAATTCTTTTAAGGGGGACAAGAATTTAGGAGCCTTTAAGGAAGACCCATGCCATATCCTTTTAGGGATTGGGATGAAAGGGACAAAGTTTGACTTTTCTTCCCTAATCCTTATTCTTAGGAATGTGCACATGCTAATGAGGGTTTATTAGGCTTAAAGAGGAGGGATAATTAGGAGACAAGGGAATTGGGTAGGATTTGACAGTTGGATAGGGGTAGGATAGGTAGGGGTTAATTAAATAAATAGGTTTATTTATTTAATTAAATAGGGATTAAATGGTGCAAGTGGGAAAAGTAGAAAAATGCAATTGGATGGACTTTAAATGAATTTTGAATTTCATTTAAATTCAAAATAGAAGAATGTGGGGGTTAATTAAATGTGTGGGTTTATTTAATTAAAAGGCGTTAGGCAATAGGTAAATTAGATTAATAAATTTACCTAGAAGATTTAATTAAATAGGTAAGCTATTTAATTGGCTAGATGACTATAAAAGAATGGGGGTTTATTTATTTAAATAAATAGGACATTTAATTAAACAAAAGTAGGGACATTAGATAAATTAAATGAGTTAATCTACCTAGACTATAGAAGATAGAAAATTAATTAAATAATTTAATTATGTTCATATTTGGGTGTCTACATTTTGCCCCTCTTTGACATGGTGCTACAAAGTAGCATCATTTCAAAGTAGATTAAGACATAGGGCTAGGAATAAAAATGGTTAGATTAGAAAAGATGCCCCAATCATTTAGAAGAGTGATGAGGAGAAAAGATGATGGGAGATGAGGATAAGGATGACCCCTTGAGAGGAAATGCAGGTTCAAGAGAACATGGATGTGCTCTCGAAATGGATGAGAGGATACGAGCATGATGGATAAATAAAGGAAAATGTGATGGAGAGATAGTGAAACTGGTGAGGGGATAAAAGAGGCAATAAATGGGATAGATGGATGAAATGGATGAGCGAAAAGCTTGAGCAGGAGCACTCTAAAAGGGATTTGTCATGTAGTGAGCACTTATCTTTCTATAGCATATGGCATTATCCACCAAGGTATAAGAAACCAAGGTGACATTGTGTCACATGCATAGGACTAACACAACAAGCACACAAGAATAATCCTAGCATCGTGTCACTGCATTGTGCGACCACGAGGATCACACGTTGAAAATACAAAGGTTATATCTAACTGACCTAAAAGAAAAAGATGAAGACCTTACCCCAAGTTCTACCATTTATAGCACACCATGATATATAGGATCATGGTGACCTTAAGGAGGGAGAATAAGGAAGCTCAAGATAAAAGATAAACAAAGATCCAAAATAACCATAGAAATAATAAGTATCTTATGTATATATTGTCATAGGGAGGATGATGGATGGGGAGTGATTGGATTGATCTAATATGAGGAAGGATACATCCTACAAAGACTGATGATTGATTGATAAAATAGGATTTTTATGACAAGAGATAAGTGAGACACTTGAACCTCTAAGGGACCAAAAGATTATTGTTGAAATACCAGCTAGATTAGGGACACGATCTTGATGACACACGACCAATTGACACAAAGGATGGGACCTAAAGACAAATATGATATGTACAAAGGATCCTATGTGGAGACATTACCAAGATTGTTGTATAGGACAAAGGGACCAGACACTATTTACAAAATGATAGGTACAAAGCTTAGGAATTCAAATAGTGGATGAGGGTGCAAAGAGGCAAATCTTGTTGGTTAATGGTGAATGATCAAGGAAGTACTGTACACTTTCCATTTATCCTCGTCATGGTTTGGGGTCAGGCCAAGCCTCAAGTGGGGGTCCGCGGATGGCTAGTTTTTGGCTAGTTTTGGGCCAACATGTTGTAACCGATTCTAACCCTAAAGAGGAAAAAATCTTGTATAAAAATGGATTAGGGTTGGGGATTTAATATTGTATGGTTTTTTAATAGCTTCTTGTGGCAGTATTGAGTTGTAAGGGGTTGTGAATTGTAATCAGGTTGTAATAATTGGATAATAAGAATATTGGATTCATTGTTGGTGCACGTATCCCAAGGATTGGGTGAACCACATTAAATCTTTGTGTCTTGTGTTCTCTTTTGTGTGGTTTATTATTTTTAGATATTGGTTATATTTGCATGTAACTATTATTTATGTCTTGTTAATCCTAACAAATCTTCCCAATTACATAGCGGGTCTACCAAATGACATAGAAGTGGAAAGATAGATTGATGATGGATATGATGTTGTTGATGTGGGAATGATATATCCTAAAAATAATAAAAAGGATTGGGAAGGATGCATCATCATGATGATGAGTAGATTGTGGTAAAGGCTTACAACAAGGTTAGGAACAAGATCAAAGATGGGATTGGATGGGCTAGTTGATGTTTGATGTTAGATTGTTGGGGGAGAAGAAAAGGAATTTTGGAGATGGAAGCATCATGAGATGAAGATTAATGGATGGAATAATTTTGGTTAAGGAATGGAGGAAGATGGTAAAGTAGACTTTAAATTTAAAAAAATTGCAACTTGGTTTGATGATATTCCCACACCAAGATCCTTTTGTTTTTAAATTTGAAATCAGGGGTTTGGAGATGACAAGTCAACATATGGGGTCAAGGGGCAACGCCCCTGACACCAAGCACATTTTACACTTTAAACTGCATTTGATTTCTTCATGGTGTGATGGTTTTGGGCCTAAAATTAGCATCGTTGAGATCGTTTGAAAATGCCCCATTATTTGGTGTTTGGTGCATGTGTTTGGGAAAATAAATGACCAAAAAAATGGTGGATCTGCCAAATCATCTCTGGTAGATCCGTCGTCATTTTTATTTTTTTGAGAGAGATTTTGAATTTGTTGGAAAGGGTTGGGCGAAGGTGAACAACATATTTTTTAGATTACAGCCAACAAATACACCAGATGAAGGCTAAAGACAGTGTGTGACATATCTGTTCGATAAGGTCTGATGGATATGTCAAAATTGGCTTGCAACTTGTCTAGTGAATCCATTGGATAAGGTCTTGCAGATACGCCAGACATGGGCTATGGTTGGTTTGGCGTATCTACCAGATAAGGTCCTGTAGATACGCTAGACTAGTTGTGGATGGGTCTAGCATATCTATCGAATAAGGTCCAATAGTTATGCAAGAATTGGTCTAGGGTTGGTTTGGCGTATTTGTTGGATAAGTTCCGGTGGATACGCATGTTAGAAAAATGGTCAGTTCTCCCTTTGGAATTTGTGACATGGCTTAATTGCCTCCTATGTCTTCTATAAGTCTAGTGATTGTATTGGGCATTAACATGTTGATCTTTTGGTGTAACGACAACCACTACTTGTAACAAGTGGTATCAAAGCTTGGTCACAAGTTTGAATCCCCTTGGGTAATGTTGAGGGGGAGATTATTGGAAAAATGGTCATTTCTCCCCTCAGGATTTGTGACATGTCTTAACCATCTCATGTGTCTTCTATAAGTCTAGTGGTTGTACTGGGCATTAACAAGTTGATCTTTTGGTGCAATGGCAACCACTACTTATAACAACACCGACATTGTTGTGAATTGACCCAGTGGATCCATCAGATAACATCTAACAGATACGTCAGCTTTGGGCCAGGGGTTGAGGGTAAATAAATGTGAGATAAGAGGGGTATAGTTGGGGGAAACGTGTAGAGGTGAGTGAAGGGGAAGCTCTAATAGTGGTGGATTGGGGGGAGGTGTGGGATGACACTAGGATGGTGATTGGACTTTAAAACATAGGTAGGAGAGAGATGTGTTGAAAGCAGAGGGATTTTGAAAGTTGTGGAATGAGGATGGGCTTGAGGAGGGAGTGTACGTATTGAGAGGATGAGTGGGATAGAGTTGCATTAGGGGAGCCTAAAATAGGATACCAATGACAAGGGAGGTATGATGGATGTGGGGATAGAGGAGATAATGGATGATACAAAGATGGAACCATTACATGGAAAGGAGTGATGGATGGAAGGATTATGGATGACGAGATGATAGGAGATGAGGATGAGGATATAAAGGGGCTAGAGATTAAGGGATCATAGGAGATAAATATTGGGAGATGGATGGATTGAGGATAAAGGATGGAGAGAGATAAGGATGGGGAGATGGAATGATTGTGGATGGCGGGATGATAGAGGATGAAAGGGTTAAAAAGGACAGGATGATAGGATATGAGGATTGGGAGATTAAAGGTAAATGTGATGGGGTTTCCTAGGGCTACATCACCAAGGAATAAAGTCTCTCCATTTAGGATATGTCATGCATGATGAGGCTCTAGGAGAGGAATGGTAGGATGGAAGATGGGATGACAAGAGGATGAAGGAGGTAGATGGAAGGTAGGGTGATGGGTGGATAGGAGGATAAAATTTTTTGAAGGTATTATATGGATGGGAGGAAGGATGGGTAGACAAGAGGATAGGTAGATGAACAGGTTGATGGGGAAACAGATGTCAAGAAGTATTTAGAGCATGTATACATGGTGGCTTTTATTTTTATCAAGATCCAAAGGAGGAAGGAGGAAGTTAAATGGATAAGATATGATAGGCATGGTAGGCAAATGAGATGGAGGATCTAATGGATGAATAGCTAGTACTTTCCCCAAGTGTGAAAAGAAACTAGATTGAGGGATTATGCATGATGCCCATTTACTAGGTTTTCATCATGGTACTTATCCAAGGTGCCTATTTTCCAAGTTTTCACCATTGGACGCTTATTTCTCTTAACTCTTTTTTTTGCTTGATTGTTTTTGGGAATTTTTTTATTTTTTATTTTTTACTTTTTTGAAGGCAGTTTATAGAGGAATAATGACACAAATGGAGGACTCAAGCATCAAGTTCAATATCAAGGTAATGGGAGCCCAATTGGAGCGATCATTAGATGTTGGTACAACCTTATTTGGATGACAAGATTATGCAAAAGCATGGATTAGAAGTTTTTGATATGGGGTGAAAGTAGGATATGGGATATTGTAGTGGGGAGTGTGTGGATAGAATGGTGGGAGGTGAGCATGAGAGGAGGATGTTGTCAGGACCAACATTGGTACATGTTTTGATGGGTGTGAAAATAGTGAATGGGAAGTGGATGGTAGATGTGGATATGAGGGAGGAGTTATGGTAGACATTTTTGGGACATAAGGACCCAAAATGGATTTAGGAGATGGAGGGGAGGAATGCTTAGCTGGAAAATTAGAAACTTTAGGTGCCATTATGGATTTTTATTTTAGATGCATTACATATTTTTTCTCTTGGATCCACATAATTTTTTCTTTTTATTTGGTGGGCCTTTGCAGCCTTTGGGATGGAGTAAGTTTTTTCATTGGTTTTTTCTTTTCTTAAGCGTGCCTTTTAGAGTGGACATGGAAATTTTCAAATTGTATTGGATATTTATCTTTATGCATCTTTGATTTGGTATCAAAATTACTATTAGGAGCACTGGAAGGAACCTAGGAAGTTGTATGAGATGAAGTAGATATGGATGGAGAGATGGAGGTAAGATGGTGGATGGCATGCATGGATATGTGTCTTTGTTAATCTTGATTGGGAATGTAAGAGGTGGGATATTTATGATGGGTGATAGGTATATGGGATTGGTAGATGGAGGAATAAGTAGGATAAGATGGGGGATGTGATTTTGGGATATAATAGCCCAAAATGGATTTGGTTTGTGGAGGATATGAAATGATAGATTTTGGGATATAGGGACCCAAAATGGATTTGGAGGATAAAGGAGGAATGTGGTAGGTTGTCTTGGGTTGCAATGATGGAGGAGGGTGGATGGAATTAAATGTTTTGGAGGAACAATGGGAAGATGCAATGGTGGTTTTGGAAGTACACTTGGATTTTTCATTAGTTGTACCAATATTTTTGGATGAAGTGCCTTCAAATGTGTAACCAAGACCATAAGATCATAGACATTCTTGGACATTGATGTTCTTGAGGGTTTTTTTTCATGGGGGCCTAATCCTTTACCTTGATAATTCTATTTCTTGATCATTTGATCCAAGCTAGTATACTTCTTACTTGGGGAAAAATATGTGAGTCCATTATTAGGTGGAGTGCAAGTGGTGGATATGAAATTTATTTCTTCTACTGCAAGTGGAACACCATTGATGAATGTAAGTGAACCAAGGGGATAGAGTGTTGGTGGTTGGATAGTTTGGCTTGGAGGAAATAAAGGATCATCAAGAGGAGGGGATGAGATGTTGTGATCGTGACTGGGATGGGGGGATGGTAATGGATCTTGAGATGGAGTAGGTAAAATGGAAAGATCTTGATTTGGAGGAGGGGATAATAAGGGGTCATGAGATGGAGGAAGTAGGATTATAAGATCATGATGTGGAGGGTATGATAAGGGATCTTTAGAGGGATTGGCTGGAGTGATAGGATTTTAAGTTGTGTTAGTGGATATTTGGACATGCTCCTCGACAATATTTTGACATAATTGGATTGGTGTGGATGATGTGATGGGGAATGTATGGATAGACTCTTTAGGTGGACTGGATGGAAGGATGAGAGATTTTATCATTGGGATAGAGGGAAGAGGAGTGAACTGATGAGGTTCATTGGACGGGGTTTGGATAATGCTAGGAGGAGGAGATGTAGATGATAATTGGATGGATTCAATGAATGTGAGGACTTCAATGGTGTCGGGAGATGGAAGATGAATGGAGAGTGCAAGAGGTGGAAGGGAAATGACAGTGTATTGGAAGTGGAAGGACCTCATTAGTAATGACCTCCCATGATGGGGTGGGATGAGATGATTCATCATCTGTAGGAGCTAGATTTTTTTATGACTTCTTTCTGAAACTCCTTGAAGACTTGCATATTTGAAGCTAAAGGGGAGGACTAGAAGTGGTTTGTGAACTTGGTTGAGTGAATGATAGTGGAGAAGTGATTATGGAGATGGAATGGATAGATAGTTCATGTAAGCAGGTGCAAAGGTGACATGTGAAATAGATTGACTAGTTGATGGGGGAGTAGTGGACTAAGGCATAGTATATGAAGTGGATTGTGGGATATATGGAGATTGTGCAACATGAGTGGTGGTGTAGGAAGGAACAAAAGATGGCGGATTGGGATAGGATGAAGTGGATAAAGATGGATTGGAATAGTATGGTTTGGATGGGGGGTTCAGGTAGGGAAAAGTTAATGGAGTAAATTCAGATAGTGTGGATGGTAGATTTGGGATGATGGAGGGATTATGGTCATGGATATGATGGTTAGTGTTAACTAGAGGACTAGGAATATAGATTGAAGAATAGTAAGATGATGGATTTATACTAGGTGTGAAGGTGAGAGTGTTTTCATGCGAAGATGGGGATTGGGATATGACTATGGGAGAATATGTAGGCATGAATATTGTATGAGGAGGATACATTGTTCTAATATACAAGGGAGATGGGGATAGATGGATCAATGAATTTCCCTTTTCAATGGTAGGATAAGAAGTTCTACTAGGTATGCATGGAGGCATAATGGGGTGGCTTGGAGGAATTACTGGATACTGGAGGATGCTAGGAGAAATCTTGCTAAGGTTTTCAATAGACTCTTCATGATCTACAAGATTGTCATCATCATTAGGAGAGGATAAAGTAGAAGAATAGCTAGGATGACCAAACTCGTCATAATAGGATTGGGACATGACGATTAGTTGATCAGTTAGATATGGAGGAAAGATGAAGATGGATGGAAGACAGAAGCTCAGATTAGGATGAACAATAAGCTCAGACTAGGATGGAAATTAATCTCAGACTAGGATGAAAGACTAACTCCAAAGAAGATGGAAAGGGATATGGATGCTATGAACCAAGAATGATCTAGCTAACTAAAATATGAGGGAATGCAGAGTGAATATGAAGGATTGGAAAATCTAATGGATTACAAAGTGCATCTGTTGAATGGAGAGTCTGCTAGATTACAAATCACTTCTTCCAAATAGCATATCTGGTGGATTACATAGCACTTCTACCAAATAACGCATCTGGTAGATTATAGAGTGCTTCTTCCAAACGACATATATGGCAGATTACATAGCACTTTTGCTAGATGAGATAGCACATTCACTGAATAATTATGCATATATGTCGAATTGAAGAATAGTGACTATGCTAAGTATGTTCAAATTTGCCAATGGATGATGCACATTTGCCCAACATCAGTGTGTATTTGGGCAGTAATTTTTTTAGTGGCTAATATTCTCCAGTTGGCTAATTTTTAAAATTTGAGAATCTAATTTGGCTAATAATTCAAGATTTAAAGCAACCTAAATCGCCACATTTTTATTAAATTTTGTTTTATAAATATATAAATTGCCAAATAATTTATTTTATTAAAAATTTAAACTCAAAGATTCACCACGGTATTTGATACATGATTAGATTTGATTCGCCTCAATTTTATTTGTTATAGTACAAATCTAAATTAATTCACTGATAATATACTATAATTATTAGTATTAGTGAGTCTATATCACTAATATTTAGTTTCCATTATTGGTTTAAAATATAATCTAATGATCCTCATTATATTTCATGAGCTAAAAATGTTCATATTTCATTTGTAATAGTTATGGGTGCTAAAATTTCATTTGGATTATTAATCTCAATAGAAATAAACGGTCTTGAAGAAATTTTGGGTCCCATTAGAATTTTAGAAATATCAGTACATTTATCACACACAATATAATAATTTTTTGTTAATATTCCAAGATCAGATGTGATATATATTTAATTCTATTTTTATATCAGATTGTGTACTTGAAATATATATATTATTCTGCATATATAAATCTACACTTGGAAGAACACCACATTTTATTTATGTTTATTCCTGATGTAGATTTCTCTGAATGTAAATATCCAAATATGAGAACATGTCTCATGGAGAGACATGCCTTTGCCAATGTAGAGACATGTCTCAACATGAGACATGTCTTTTATCTGTTGTGGGAGATACTGTTTCATAACATATGTTGGAGGCATTGTTTAATACGAAAGGTTATCGCATATTATAATATGAGTTACAATATGTAATATGTATCATAACACATATGTGTTACGGTAGGTATTACCTATTGTAACACATATATGATTTGTGATACCTCTTATACAAGTCGCACAATAAGTATCGCGATCTCCAATGATATATATATGTATCGATCGATAACTCAATCAATATTTTATGGATTATTATTATTATCATATATATATATATATATATATATATATATATATATATATATAATAAATATGTTTAATCATTTTCCAGAGATGATTCTAATTGATTAATTTACCAACCGACGCTATAACATTAACACTCCCTCTTAGCTAGGGAAGATGTTTATGAAAAGATTCATACACAATATGAATAAACATTACCTCAATGTAAGATTGAAAATGATATTATCTCATAATATCAAGAGTAATGGCCTACTAATATCAAATCCATGATATTCACCAAGTACTCAAAGTAATGGCCTGCTAACATCAAGTCTCATGATGTTCACCAAGTACTCATAAGGGTTGTAAAGATATTATCTCATAATATTAGGAGTAATGGCCTACTAATATCAAGTCTCATGATGTTCACCAAGTACTCATATCTCTAATGGAAGTATATAAAGTAAGTGCACCTTCCATAGAGACATCATCATGATCTTCTTAGATATGGTATCTATCATGATGAGGACAAGTTATTGTAAGATCATCACCTTCCAATAACTATCAGATATACAAGTGCAATCATTAAAAGTCGTCACTTGTTCATGATGCACACAAATCACATATATATATTCGTGGAATAACACTCATGGTAACAAATAAATATTTTATTAGTAAAATGATCAAAGATACTAAGACTCATTCTCAAAAATTACAATCATACCAAGGTTTCCTCTGAAGTATTCTACCTTAATCTTTGCAAGAGGTTTGGTGAGTATATATGTTATCTGCTCATCTGTACTAACATACTTCAATTCCACCATGTTCTTTTCTACCATGTCTCTAATGTAGTGATAAGGTATCTCAATATGTTTGGACCTATTATGAAACATTGGATTCAAGGATAGTTTAATGCAACTCTGATTGTCGCAATGAATAATGGTGGTCTTTAGAGATTTTCCAAATAGTCCAACTAGAATTTTTCTCAACCAAACTGTTTCCCATGCTCCCATTGATACTGAAATATATTCTTCTCTAGTGGAACTTTGAGCTATAGAGGATTTTTTTCTATTGAACCAAGAAATCATGGCTGATCCTAAACTAAAGAAACATCCAGAGGTTCTTTTCTGATCCACGATACTTCCGGCCCAATCTAAATAAGTGTATCCATGCAAGTTTAGGTCCACAACTTTATATCTCAACCCATATCTAATTTTTCCTCGAATATATATGAGGATGTGCTTAGCTTCTACTAGGTGTATTTTATTTGGTTCACTCATAAACAGACTAAGTGCATTCACTGCATACCAAATATCAAACCTAGTGTTTACTAAGTACATCAAGGACCCAATTATCTTTTTGTATAGGGTAGAATCTCCAAGCTCTGATTCATTCGATACTTCCTTGATTTTGAGTAGGTTTGCCTCCATTGGAGTAGACATGGGCTTGCAGTCCATCATTCTGAATCTCTTGAGGATGTCCATAGCATACTTTCATTGATTTAGAAATATGTTATTTCCATGTTGTCAAACTTCCAATCCGAGAAAGTAATGAAGAATTACCAAGTCTTTCATATCAAATTCAGATGCTAGGTATTGTTTGCATTTGATGATGAGGTGCTCTTATCCTATGATTAATAAATCATCAACATAAAGAATCAAAATCAACATGTCTCCATCTAATATTTTGAAATAAAGATTTGGCTCTGCATCATTTTTGGAGAAGTTGAGTTTTGATAGATAATGGTCGATCCTTTCATACCAAGCTCTAGGAGCTTATTTGAGACCATATAATGTTTTCTTTAGTTTGCAGACATGAGACTATTTATTGTGAATTATGAATCCTTCAGGTTTCTCTAAGTGTACTTCTTCAATGACTCCATTCAGGGAAGTAGTCTTTACATCCATCTAATGAATTTCTTGTCCCTTAGATGCAGCAATAGAAATTACAGTTCTAATAAAGGTATACATGGAAACTGGAGAAAATGTTTCTTCATATTCGATGCCTTCTTTTTGATAGAAACCTCTAGCAACAAACCTTTCCTTTCATTTTTCTTTACTTCCATCTGTTGCATGTTTTATTTTGAATAACCATTTGGAGGAAACCACTAATTTATTTTTGGGCCTGGGTACAATATCCCAGACATCATTCTTGATGATAGAATTATATTTTTTTGTCATGGCATCCCTCCAAGTAAGATGTTGAAGAGATTCCTCAACATTAAAATGCTCTGATTTTATTAATTCACTCATTAGTGCAACATAACTAGGAAATTTGTTGGGTCTTTTTCTTTTTATGGACATACCTGAAGGAGTTGCATATCTTCCTACTTCTTAAATCATCTTACTGGCCCATATAAGTCTTTTCTTGTTTGTCTCTCTTCAATAGTATCCATGTCATCACTGAAATCATTATCCTCGGTGATCTCTTGTATCTCCCTCTGAGTATCAAGAGAGAGATCTTCTTGACTATCATCATTCATTTCACTTTCATCTTTGGATCTTTTCAATACAATATCTTCCTCGAAGATCACATCTCTTCTTAGTTCAATATTTATTTGCTCTGGAATGTAAATTCTATATGCCTTGTATGTTTCACTATATCCAACTAGAATGCATTTCTTTCCAGAAGGTTCTAATTTGAATCTTTTCTCCTTAAGAATATGAATATAGACTGGACATCCAAATATCCTAAGATGGCGTATTTTAGGTTTAGTTCTAGTGAATACTTCTTTAGGAGTCTTGTTTTCTAAATGAGAATGAAGATATCTATTTTTAATGTAGATGACAGTATTAGAAGCTTCTTCCAAGAGGCGAGTTTCTAGGTTTTGATCATGCATCATAGCTTTGGCACATTCAACAATAGTTTTGTTCTTTCTTTCTGCAACTCCATTTTGTTGAGGGTTGTAAGGAACAATGTACTCCCTCTTAATCCCAGTAGTTTTACAAAAAAAATGGAAGGATTTTGAAGTGTATTCCTTCCCATTATCTATTCTTAGTGTTTTAATACTCTTTCCAGATACATTTTCTAATAGAGCTTTAAATTCTTTAAACTTTAAGTGAATTTATTCAGACTCTTTACACTTAGGAAAATGTATCCATGTTTTCCTAGAGTAGTCATCTACAAAGATAATGTAATACAGAAATCCTCCAATGGAGGGAATAGACATAGGTCCACACAAATCAAAGTGAATAAGTTCTAATACATCTTTAGATTTACTTTCACTCTTGTGAAAAGTAATTTTTATATTCTTCCCTAATGCACAACCTTTGCAGGTCCCTACATGCTCAATTTTGAGTTTTGGTAGACCGGTGACCATCTTTTCTAAACTAGGTAAACCAAGAAAGTGGTAATGCCCTAGTCTTCTATGCCAAATTTAAATCTCATTAGATGATTCATGAATTAGGGCTTGAGAAGAAGTGCATAGTTTATAAAGACATCATTTTCTTATACCAATAGTGTGAGCATTTTTAATGGTAGTGTTCTTGGGCCAGGCTAATACTTTTCCTTCCATAAATGTGATCATGCATCCCTTGCCTTCAAGAGTCAAGATAGAAACTAAGTTTCTTTTTATCCTAGGTACAAATAGAATTCATATGAGTTGGAGTGAGACACCATATTTGAGTTGAATGAAACAAGACCCAATTCCTTTTACTGGATAGTCTATATCATCTCCAATATTTACTTCCTCATCATAAGTTTCCTCAAAGGAATCTAGGTGATCTTGGAATCATGTTATGTGTCTGGAGGCCCCACTATCTATCCCCTAGGTGTTCTTTTTGTTTGTGACTTGACTAGATAAGATAGAGTAAAATACAAGTTGCTATGAATTTGTATCCATAATTTTAACCTCAGTGAGATAAGCTTGGGATTTTTTTTCTATCAAGTCACTTTATTGCAAGATGACCATATTTGTCACATCTAAAGCATTGTACTTTAGATAGGTCTCTCATTTTATTGGATGAATGTTTCCCATTGGTGTTTTTACCCCTTTTCCTTTTATTAAACATCTTTCCTCTTGTGTGAGTTTGAGTATGTAGGATTTGAATTTCCTCTTTTGGAGCATTTGCACCGATCCCTCTGGTTATCAACCTAGACTCTTCTTGAATGCAGTCTGTTTTCAACCTTTCAAATTTGGGGAGTTTAGGTCGAGCATTGATTCCTTGAATAAATGATTCCCAAGCGATAGGTAGTCTGTTTAGGGCTATCATTGATAATTCCTTACTATCATAATCATGACCAATTACAGAGAGTTGATTTCTCAAATCAGCTATTCTCATAAAGTATGAAGTAAAAGCCTCTCCTTGGTTCGTCTTCATTTGACTGAGTTGATTTTTGAGAGTAAGGACTCTACTAGATTTGTTTATCTCAAACATTTCTTAAAGAGCTTTGAGCATGGCATATGTTGAATCTAGTCTGATAATTATAGGCACTAGATGATCCTTCACTCCATCTACTAGCAATTTCATTTCTTTTGTATTATTCTTTTCCCATTGAATCTTTTCATCTTTCTCATTTTGTTCAAGTTCCTTTTCTTTCACCATTGTGATTAATTCATTCTCTTTCAATGTTAGTAACATTCAAAATCACCAAGCTACAAAATTTGAGGCACCTTCAAGTCTATCCTCAAGTCTAACTCCATTCACCATTTTGATGAGTCTAATATTTTTTATCACAAAGTATTTATATTGTTTGATATATAAATATATCAGTATAAGAATATGATATGGATCTTTTATTCCAAACTTGGCTCTGATACCATGTTAATATTCTAAGATCTGATGTGATATATATTTAATTCTATTTTTATATTAGACTTTGTACTTGAAATATATATATTATTCTTCATATATAAATTTGCACTTGAAAGAACACTACTTTGTATTTTCGTGTCTTTCAAATGCAAATTTCTCTAAATATAAATATCCAAATATGAGAACATGTCTCATGGAGAGACATGCCTCTACGAATGTAGAGACATGTCTCTACATGAGACATGTCTTTTATCTGTCACAAGAGATATCGTTTCATAACATATGTTGGAGGCATTGTTTAATACGAAAGGTTGTCGCAGATTATAATATGGATTACGATACGTAATACATATTATAACACATGTGTTACAATACCTCTTATACAAGCCACATGATAAGTATCATGATCTCCAATGATATATATGTATCGGTCGATAACCCATCAAATATTTCCACTTTTAGCCCAATGGTTTCTTATAAAAATTGTATTTTTTACATGAAAGTATTGGCCATGGTGATTTATGAGTTTCTTGTTTTCTTTGAGATTTGTTAATATTTTCTACAAAAAAATTGCGATTCAAATATAATCGCCAATAAGAATATTTTTTCTTTTTCAAAAAATTGAGAGATTCACTAGTAGAAATTAAATTTTTTTATAGGAAAATGAAAGATTCATCAATATTTTATCTCTTTTTTTAGGGGGTTTCTTAAAGTTATCCTTGTATCTCGGAGACTATGGTTTGCTCTTGACACAAAGTTTTTACTGACTTATTTTTGGAAAAAGATATGTGATACAAACACAAGCAACACAAAGAGGAAGATTAGTACAAACACATTACAACTTAGGTTTTAGGATCTAGTATTTTCTAAATTCCCACTTGGATAAATCCAACCATGCTTACTCAAAGCGGATAGCCTATAACCTTGGAGGCATAGGATCCTCCTTTGTGCACTCACTTTTTCTTAGGCACGCCAAGCTCCAAATTCCAAGGGTCATCAATTCCCAAGGAACTGCTAACTCTACTAAGAGCCATGAGAATGCAGGATGTCTTTCAAACCCCCTTAGCACTAGCAAATAGAAGGATTTTGGAAAACTACAATGTGTTTAGTTTGGGTTATCCAGTTCATAGGGTGTGTGATAAACTCTCGTAACAGATCTCCCAGCCTTGAAAACCAAGTTTTTACACATCACAAGGATACTGGAGGAGAATTATCACCCAATCCACTCCATTGATTGGACTTTCATCAACAATTCACATATTTATATAACGGTTTGGATAGAGACTTGGATTTAGCCTGTTATCGCTTTGGTTATTCCATCTCATTGGCTCTTCTAAAGAAAACTCAAGAGGTAAGCCTACTAAAGAAGGTAGCATGAATTTCTCTTGCACCCCAGATCTATGAAGGCGAGGGGAGAGGATATGTTCATTCTATCCTTTTGGATTAACAATCTAAAGAACATAGCAGACACATATGCATGTTTATTTTATGCACCAAACGAAGCGTTATTTATGCTAAACAAACACACACTTCACTGATTAATCTAGTGTCTTAAAAAAAACCGTCTCTTTGGTGGTTCTGCAAGCACACTAGTTAGTGTTTATGGGGTCTGACAAGTTTAAATGATCTTCTTTTTTAATAGATCTTGCATGAACATGCAGAGTTAGCAAATTAGAAAAAGAGCATCAAAGCCAAACATGGAAAATGTATGAAATAGCTTATCTGCTAGATATCATAGTGTATCTACTTAAAATGAAATTACAGAGGCACTTCTGTTGATCCAGAAATAGTAGATGCGCTTCCTACAAAAACAAAGAGATTTTCACAAAAATTGGCAAGCGCTTCTACTGAATCAGAAACTACAGATGCGCTCTTGTTGATCCAGAAATGGCAGATGCGCTTCCTGTAAAAGAAAAGAGATATTTTAATAAATTGTCAACCACTTCTGCTAAATCAGAAATGGAAGATGCGCTTCTGCTTATCTGGGAATGAAAGATGTGCTTCCTTAAAAATAAAATAAAAATTAGAGGAACTTGTTAGGTGCTTCTACTGAAACACAGTGTATTTGTTTATCCATGTGCAAAATCCATGTTAAACATGCAAGCTTCAAAAGTGCTAAAAACACTAAATATGTTAGTTTTGAACCCATGAAGTGGGTCCCATCGGGCATGCCAGAATGTGTGCAAGGAAATGTGAATTAAAATGAATGCAAACAACTAGTTGCAACACTCAAAAAACAACTTCAGAGCAAGATCAATATTAGACATAAAGAGACATAAAAATACAATAAATGCAAACTAGTGCAAATCCTGTCATAGCCTCCTTGTTGCAATGATTTGTCCAAGATGTTTTGATGGTATGTGTGCTCACAAATTTGATAGTACAATTGTAGTAGAATGCTCCATATTTTCTCAAGCTTAAAAAAAGATGGCGGAAATGGCTTCAAAGTTGTATGGAAATGGAGAGATCTAAAAAATGCATAAGTCTCAAACTGCATAATGAGAAATAGATGTGTTGAATGAGGATTTTCTTAAGAATGTGCACATGCTAATGAGGGTTTATTAGGCTTAAAGAGGAGGGTTAATTAGGAGACAAGAGGATTGGGTAGGATTTGACAAGTGGATAGGGGCAGGATAGGTAGGGGTTAATTAAATAGTAGGGTTATTTATTTAATTAAATAGGGATTAAATGGTGCAAGTGGGAAAAGTAGGAAAATGTAAGTGGATGGGATTTAAATGAATTTTGAATTTCATTTAAATTAAAAATAGAAGAATGTGAGGTTTAATTAAATATGCGGGTTTATTTAATTAAAAGGGGTTAAATGCAATAGGTAAATTAGATTAATTAATTTACCTAGAGGATTTAATTAAATAGGCAAACTATTTTTAATTGGCTAGATGACTATAGAAGAATGAGGGGTTTATTTATTAATTAAATAAGACATTTAATTAAATAAAAGTAGGGACATTACATAAATTAAACGAGTTAATTTATCTAGACTATAGAAGACGGGTAATTAATTAGATAAATTAATTGTGTTCAGATTTGGGTGTCTACATTTTGTCCCTCTTTGACATGGTGTTATGAAGTAGCATCATTTCAAAGAAGATTAAGATATAAGGCTAGGAAGAAAAATGGTTAGATTATTAGAAAAGATGCCCATGTCATTCAGAAGAGTGACTAGGAGAAAAGATGGTGGGAGATGAGGATAAGGATGCCCCCTCAAGAGGACATGCAAGAGGACATGCAAGTTCAAGAGAATGTGCATGTTCTCTCGAAATGGATGAGAGGATACAAGCATGATGGATAAATGAAGGAAAAGGTGATGGAGAGATAGTAAAATTGATGAGGGGATAAAAGAGGCAATAAATGGGATAGATGGATGAGCAAGAAGCTTGAGCCGGAGCACCCTAAAAGGGAGTTGTAGCATCATACATGTAATCCTATTATGTATTTTGATGGATACCGTGTAAAATCGTATAACTATAATTTATATATTTTATACTTGAGTGAATTGGCCTCAACGATCACGTATTTGTTCCCCAATGTTGGTCTAGATATACTTTAGCCATACATTGGAGTTGGCATAGGACTTATTTGGGAACTTTAAGTATTTGTGTCGAAAACCATGGATCGGCACTTGTGCCTGCATTTTGGTACATGCACTAATCAACGCCTCCGCCCCCATTAGTCTAAGACTTATCAGGCCATTAGATAGAGAGAAAAAAAATTTATCACTTACACCTATAGATCAATTACTATTCTATTCAATATCTCTGACTATCCTGTGTACTTGCACGTCCATTGGATTGAAACAACTTTTGGTGAATTTGCACCTTTGCCTGCAGAATAATACCTGTGCACTTTAGTACTAGCGCCTCTACTTTAGCACTTTTACCTCAATAGGCTTGAGATCCTGGTTTTAGAGGTCATATTTGTTTTCCTTGCATTTATTTCATTTTGTAGATTCGGTTATTGCCTTAGATAATGACTTAATAAACTTGTATGCATAGTCATAGTAGGAATAGTTCTTTTGGTATTTTAAATCAATTTTGTGGATATATAGCTTTGGAGGATTGATCTAGTCTCCTCTATGGTTATTTGTGCATCTTATACTGTCTTGGTTTAGTAAAATATCAGTGGACCTAATCCGAGCTTGTGAGGCAACGCAGAGATTGGGTATTTTGTTATAGTTGTGTAGTAGGGTGTCTTGGAACACTTCGAATGTGTCAAGACTTCTGCTTGTGCATGATTGTGGAACAATCGTTTTGTTTATGCTTATGTTTTTAGCAATGTCATCTCGTGTTGTGCATGTATTCTTGTTATGGGGCTCCCTTGGCGGGGCATTACAAGAATGTCGTACTTGAATATTATCTTGAGAGCTTCAACATGATCAAGTGAGCATCCCATAATGAATTTTAAAACCATCAAGGTATCCTATTAGAAGAAGGGGCTAAAGTTTCGTCCTTCTCACTTGAGGGTTGTTATGCTAAACTAGAAACAATTGGAGTGTTTGGAGATTCAATTTTTGGATCTTACTGCTCATCATTTATTTCTAGAATGAATCATTGAGACTTACTAGATGAAATTTTCTCATCAAACTTGACATCCCTACTAACTACAACTTTCCTTAGCTTTGAATTATTGAGACTATATATATCTTGTCCA
Source organism: Chamaecyparis obtusa (assembly GCA_027943335.1). Classification (NCBI taxonomy): domain Eukaryota; kingdom Viridiplantae; phylum Streptophyta; class Pinopsida; order Cupressales; family Cupressaceae; genus Chamaecyparis; species Chamaecyparis obtusa. The sequence goes on from BSBK01002064.1 coordinate 879,701, forward strand.
AGTCTCAATCTTTTTTCCTCAAATGTTTTTCTAAGGTTTTTAATCATTTTCATGTGTTTTGGGTTCATTGTTAGGAATTGTAGTTACTAGAATTTCAAGTCACGCTTTAAGACAATCCTCGTAACGTGATAGGTAATCAATATATAGAATCTGAATATGAAGTCTCCTGAATGTCAATAATTGGTTCAATGTTGTCATTTTCGTTAAGTCTAAAATGAATCTTCAAGATAAGTTTGCTATCAGCTCATCTATGATCAATATTAGGATTTCATGAAAAAAAAACGCATTGCTGTATCACGTCCACCGAGAGCACATAGCGCCGTGGAAGCTCACACACTCGTGTAAAACTGGAGATACAATCTTTTCCTTGATCAGAAAAATTATTGAATTTTAAGATATATATTTAATCTTTTGAGGCCCATCTAAGCCATCAGCGTCAGTTTTATTTCTGAGTAGTGAAACATTTAAATTGATATCAGGAATGAGTACATACAATCAGAATTATGGTAGATGTAATTAATACAATTGTAGGCAGTAAACTAATCACAACTTGGAAAGCCACTTTGGATCAGCTACCATTCAAGCGTACAGGAATGTTAAAAAATGTTGAATAAGGGTATCATGGTTTTGAATTCGATACTTTTCATGCTTAGATTTCAATCAAGGTAATCAAATATAGAACATACAAGCGAAGAAAAGTAATCATTTTTTATTAAAACATGAATACACGATTTCCTAAAAAGAACTATTGAGATTACATAAATCTAATATATGTAGCTATCATTCATTGACAATTGAGAATGTGGCGCAGGAGTCCCACAGGAGCTTAATTTGTTTGTGCACACCAAATTAGTGTAGTCGGTAGATGACGTCAGAAGTTTGATTATTTTGATTTCAAATCAGAACTCCGTATTAGATTACATGCTTTATTAAATATATGATATGTGAATAATATCCAGACATATATCTGACTGTTTTAATTAACTCGTACAAGGCTTTAACTCTTCTACACATGTAAGGATGTTTTGAGCAATCAAAAGCAAATTAAACAGAAAGCCATGTGTTTACTTTCATTCATGTGTTGGAATTCTAGCTTAATGAAAATGAACTTGTATTGTTAACAAATAAATCAGAAAAACAACATCCCTCTGGCAAACCTCAAAGAAAAATTGCAAGGCAGCCATATTGCTACAAATCTTACAGTTAAGTTGCAAACTTGCAACATTAAATGAACCCATAGTATTTTCTGCAGGTCATGGGGTACTCTTTTTCAGGAGGTATTGAATTTTATGGATTGGCAGAAATAAACATTGAATTTCTCTCCTCAAGAATGCAGTTTCTGCAGCGAGAAAAAATAATTATGCAAATGGAATACCACCACCAGCGTAATCAATCTCCTGTATAATCACGTCAACAAGGCAGGCATGGTTTAGGATGTACAAATATATAAAATCATCGTAACTAAATTGATATATTCAAATCCTCAATATTTCCCAGATTATCTTACAGGAGCAGGACCCAGTGAGGACACCCAATCAGAAGCATGCGTAGGCAAAAGTCCTAATGTGTTCAGCTGTCAATTGCAGATTGCATATGTTAGAACCTTAAATATTAAAAAAGTTATGACAGATGTACTTAATAAATGTGATAACACAAGTACCTTCCAGATGCCTAACAGCATCCCTGCTAGGTTCAATGCAATGTAAACGAGCTTCGGTAGTAGTAAGTCTATTCGTGAATCTTGAAAGGGCTCAAAAACTATGAACCAAAACCATTTGTAAGTCTTAGGCACAAATTGCTATAAACTATCTTTATATTATGTATTCTACACTACTGATTTATTTTCACATCAGCTTGTGACCAGAACATAAAACCTGCAGATTCTTAACAACTAATTTAATTTCACTTCACAATTTTATGCCCTAAGCATATAACAGACTACGAAAATCCAAACAAAAATTATTTGTCTCAGAATTCTATCAATCACGCCATCCTGCATGTTTTGCTATCAGATTCTAGGTTAATATATTGATCAAAATCAACCAACCACAAAACTCAAAAAGTTCTTAAACCACATAGAGATATATGTCTCCTTTGGAAAATCTTAAAATTAAATGCTTAATATAGTAAGAATACATTGAAAACCAATACCTTTTCCAACACCCTGAAGAGCGCTAATAGGCTGCCAAAGAGCTGAGAACGTGATCCCAATACTGAACAAGTGAACTGTACTCCCAGCCATCCACATCATGAATCCCATCATTAACAAGTTCTTAAAAGGGGCTTGTGCCACTTCCCAGGCTTTCTGCTCGATCATAAAACAAAAGGCTAATAAGCATGACATTAATTATAATTCCAAATGTTCCAAGAGACAAAGTACTTAAAGGAACATCAAATGACATTCCAAACAATATGAAAACAAGAAAGCAACTAATCCCGCTATAGTCTACATAGTATATGCATTCCATGTTAATGCTTCATTTTGACAATCTTTATCAACAGGATAAAATAAATTGGTGTTTACTACTCTTAGTGGGGGTATAAATACACTGGCGAATGTGTTTTGATCATAATTTGCTATACCATTAAAACTATATTTTGTTGCGGCAATTTGCTTGTATTCTGTTATTAAGCAGTTAAATTAGGACTTCAGTTTAGAACCTTCAATGTATATGCCATTGATATGAAAACTTAGTGTTAAGAAAGGTTGTGTCAACTCGCCAATCTAACAATTTAAAGTAGAAGCCACTCTTTATTCACATAGAATCTACGGTAAAGATAGGAATCACAACCGACTTTTACATACATGCATTAAGCAATAATTGAAATGGACATGATTTTACCTTTAGAGTGCAGTTTTTAAAAGCAAAAACATGCATGGAGAAACATTCTTCCTGGCAATTGAAGCTGCTCTTTAAACTCTTTTTTCTTTATAAGTATATTAGCAATAATTTAATCACACTATTAAAGTTACGTATCAACAAAATCAATGCAATCAACTCCCTATATTCTCGTGTAATCCAACTTCACCAGGCTCTAGATACCAAAAAGCACCGTGTGAAGCATATAATGGACAAAGAAGTCTGTACCTGTGATTTCCATGTCAACTCTACATCCTTCTTTTGCCGACTTGTTGAACTCTCATCCTACAAGAAAGAGCAAATTGAATAAGTACATGTATTATCACTATAAAATGTAGCTACACTCAAATTTCAGTGCAGATAATAGTAGGAAATTTAAAGCCAGCAGTAACCGTCACCTATTTATTTGTATTGTATTTGTAACCACACAAATTGGACATGGACTTGGGAACAAACTTGATCAGCAGGGGTAAACAAATATTACAGATTGAATTTGAATGAAAATTTCCTAAGCCAAAACAAGTAGATTAGGTATTGTGCAAAAGCTTGGAAAAACTTTGATAAAACGGCACACCCTCACTTGAGACTGGCCATAATATTTTCTAATTAATGTCAACAGCATAATTAATCCAGAACTTGATAAATCATTTTCCTGATGATGTGGGCAGCTCCAATGGAAGATCACAATGATGATTCCACAGTTAACTAGATGCAGCATATAGGAGTTGTCTTTGAGGCTTTGGACAGGAGATTAGAATGGTTAACGCCTTCAAATATTTTTGTCTACTTCTCGTGTGCTACAAATATTTTTTATCAGTTCTCTTGTGCTGGTGAAACAAGTTGTCTACATTTAGTATACATCAAAAGCTATTCCATTGGGAGTTCTGATCAATAGATTATGGGGAAATCTGTAATCTGAACAAAAAGATGACAGTTCTATACATGGATTGCTGATTATTGGCAATTTCAGGCCAAGGTAGTCCCAAACAAATTGTGAATATATTTTTCTAATATACTACAATATTTTCTATGATTGTGTAATGTCCCCAACTAGGAGGCTGTCAATTTCCAATGTTTAACATACATTACTATGCATCCAGATCAATTCAATTTAAGAAAACAATGAATAATTCATAATACATTTGGTAGTTAGCATATTTAATCCCACTTCCTTCTCTCCTAAACTCAACCCTAAGGAGGATGGGGATTTACTTGTCATAGGGCGCTTGACACCACTCTACAAGTAGGCTCCCTCAAGGCTTCAGTACCCATCTATCCCATCTTGGATTCACCTACCTTGTGAGGTTTTACTCCAACTCTCCCTACACAACACCAACCTATCCTCTTAAGGGGCTATAGCGAGAGATTAAAGAATAGGCTATGAATTATAAATAATTAAGAATATATATACACAGCATAGCTACTATTATAATTATTATTTATGCTACATCATACACACTAGACAGTATATTGGTCCCTTTAGCATTCATATATAATATTCTGTAAATCAGAGACAATACACAAGTCACAGCAAACCATTTTGCTATTATACGATGCTTACCAGCAATAATAATATATATATTCTGTTTACTTTGATCTCTTTCTTATGATCAATCTCAAATATATTTATCATTCCTTCTTTGATGCTTGAATAGATAGATATGAATGTCTTTTTATATCTTATTGGCAGATTGGTAAGAAACTATGGGAAGGACATATCCCATGCCTCTTCACACTCGGTGCTCTTCGTAACAACTGTTAAACGCTGTTTATCATATTAGCTGCTTCCTTTATTATTATAATTTGTGATTTTAGTTATTCCACAGGGTAAATTAGCACGAGGATCTTCCTAAATGATTGCTGATGGTTGTTCTTTAGTAAATTGACAGTGCTTAAGGATTATAAATCGCTATTAGCATGGATGTCATTCTCATACTCTTGCTTCGCTCCTAATGGTCATTAAATCGCATTTCTTGGAACCATTTGCTCCCTTTACTCTAATCGCTGATTATTGGTGAAACTTCAGCATAATTCTTTGACCACTAAATGGCTGTTGGTACTTTGGTCTTGTTTATCTTATCATTGCTGATAAACTATTCACTGTTTTCCATATCGGTTATCCTTGCACTTCTTCAGCCATGTAAACCTTGTAATATTTTAATTTGTTTGACTGATGGTTATCTATGATCACTATTCATTGTATCTTCGTAAATTGGTTTGCTCTTGTATTGAATGCTGTCTCATATGGAACTGTTGCACAAAGTGATTTTAGGTGATCACTTTATTAATTGATTCTGTATTAGCAAAGTTTATATTATAATTTAATTATTATTTTGTTTATTTATTTTCTATTTTAATTTTAAATTATTGTTATTAAATTCAATATTAAAAAAGGAACATTACAGTCCGCCCTTTCCCCTAATTGCTCGTCCTTAAGCAATGATTGAATGATCATAGAGACCTATTCGTAATCCACCTTTCCGCTGTGCTATTATTTATTTTGAATGTGAATTTTGAATTGATAGTAGAAACTTGGCAAGGCTTAACCAAAAACTAAGCAATGAACTGCCGCTATTTGTTTTCTGGAATATGAGCCAAACTCACTAGTACTAAGCTGCTTGCAAGAGTACAGTTTGACTTCACCCATTTGACTATTTACCACTTTTTTCTTTTGGAAAAGCAAATCTAAGTTAAGGTTTTAGATATTTGAAGGAACGAAGCAGATCATGAAATCACCAATCAGGACATTTGTTCCAATTTGGATAATTTATTAATTACCCATGATGTTGGGAAACAGAAGCTGAAACAGCTAAGTTCAACATCCTTTCCTCCTTACATGCTAATCAGATCCATGTTGGAAGAAATGGAATGGCTAGGGACTATCACTGTCTGAAACCCATTTCTCATCAAACCAGCATTTTTTAAGCCATTTCTTAGCTGTGATAAAGGGTTGGCAAAATCCCTAAAACCATTAAAATCAAAATAAAAAAGATGATTCTGCCCATTACCAATAACCATGAAGGCATCACTCCATAAGAATTATGTATTTATATAACCTAACATCTTGTGCTCTCCTAAATAGCAGGACCAGTATTAAATCAGCATCATGTTCTATTTTACATATTGTTTGCTATGTCTTACAATCTGTTTGAAGAATGTCATTGGGTGATAGTTAAAACTTGCGCCAAATAAATTTGTTGTACTGTATGAACATTGATTCTTGTTTATTAGCTCTCAGTCATAAATCTGGACATAATACATTGTTGAACTTATAACAAGCTGAACCATATGTAATTTTTTATATTATGCTTTTTAACAAATAAATAAGAATAAATATAAAATTTAAAAAATATATTGGGCTGATTATCCTCAAATTATAATTATTATCCTATCTTATTGCATTTAAGTAGCAATAGGGGCAATCCGAAGAACCCCATTATCAATCTTGTAATTTTCCTGAAGAGGGATCCTGAATGAGACAACACTACATGGTGGTATCCAGAAACACGATATTATGTGTATAACTGTTAAAATTAAATATATTTAATGCTTGGTGATAGTTAATATCCATAATATTTGCATTTGTATAAAAATGCATAAAATGTTTCACATCCCTTCAAGATTTTCCCTTTTGGTTAAAAATTCTCAATTTTGGTTGCAATTTTTCATATCTAGTAACAAGGATCCAATGATGCACTAACTAACCAATGCAATTACTCCACTCGTTTTTCAAGTAAGAGGTAAACATGGACGCCAGAGAAAAACTATACTACAAGATTTATTCTATTTTGACTCTGATAAATTGTACAAACACACCTAAGAATGGAAGAGTGCACACAGATGGAAGTTTAAAGCAATCATTGAGGAAGGGAACCCAAACTCAACCTTAATCTGGCCTATTTTCATCTGCTTGGTTGGACATGCAAAGCAGTGCCCACTCCAAGAGCATCAGGACCAGATCTTTACTTGCAATATTCACTTGTTCTATCAAAATCTGTTGCAGGAGCACTTCAACACAAGGGTATTCCTACATCTGCAGAGTCTCCACCTCCCTCTTAAGAGTTCTTTTGCTTCAGTAATGGAGGTGATTCTTAAGAGAGTCTGGATCCTTCTTCCAAAGATGTGGGCAAGTGGGATAGCTTGATTCACTGCTCAGGGAATGCCTCCAACCTGGAGTTTTGCAAGAGAGTATTGGAAAAGAAAGCCCACTATGCTGAATTTGCCCTGGTTGGCAATGTTTCTTTTCTTTAGCCAATTACCCCAGTTCTTCATGACCAGATGTCAAGTACTGGGAAGCCACACCTGGTTGACAATGTAAAATTATACCCGTGTGCATGGCCTCTTCACTGCAGTGTTTGAATCTTAAAAAAGCAGATTTTGTTCTTTTGGACCACTTTCTGTTTTGAGAGAAGGAAGATTTTCTTCTTGAAGCCTTTGTATCATTCATTCAGCCCATTGACAAAATCCTTCAAGGTGTTCCAGTGTGGCTTAGACTTCCTAGCCATCCTATGTAGCTTTGGACTGATTCTTGTTTAAAAGCTATTGGAAACTCTGTAGGCCCCTTCATGTCAATAGCTCTGAAGATGTTGCCTTTCTTCAATGCTACTTTTGCTTGTATTAGTTGACTTGGATACTTCAGATGGGCTCCCTGCAGAGCTGGATCTCACAGTTGAAAATCAGGTTTGGAAATGCCAATTCTACCATCAGAGAATTACTTCTTGTTGTAGGAGTCACTTTGAAATTGGGTATTTTCAGTTGAGTGTTCAATCCATAAGTATAAATCAGAAGGTTAACCTTCTTGGTGTAAGGATGTAGAACATCATCATTTATCTCTGCAAGGTTCAATGGGGCTTTCATCTCTTCATGAATCATTTTCAGTCCTCAAAATTATATACCTCATCTACAGTAGATAAATCTTCCCTGGAGATTTCCCCGGTACTGGTCTCTGCTCCATCTTTGGCTGCTACTCGTTTGCCTCCCTTTGTGCTTGTGCTGAAGGCTGCTATACCTAAGCTCTTGGGGAACACAAAGGTGCCCCCATCCTCTTGTCATGAAGTGATTGAGTTGAAGCCCCTCCTGATGTTTCCAATGAATGCAGAGGTCTCAAGTGTTTTAGCCAAAAAAAAAAAAAGTTAAAATCCTTAGCAAATTTGGTGAACTACCCATCTGTTATGAAAAAATTCCCTTACGCTAAGGTATTAGCTTCCCCTCCCTTCTCGGAGGTTGAGCTGCAGCCAGGTGGTATGCCTCAAATACAGATGTTTGGACTCCAGTTTCAAACGGGGAAGTTGACCCTAGAAAGTTGGATTCAGCACAGAGGGTTCTGCAATCGCAAGACAAGCGATACCCTAGAGCATCCTTGTCTAGTTGATATTGGGCTTTTACATATTTATTTAGTATATATCACAGTTGTAAGGAGTTTTGAAATAGAGACCAATGGCCTAAATTTAGGGACAATGGGGGCACAGTAGTGCAAATATATAGTACTTGGAAAAAATTAGTTATAAAAAAATGTAAAACAAATAACAAATAAAACTTTGAAGCACTAAACACATTAAATTGAACAATGAAAATGCCAAATACTAAATATCAATCTTTTGCCAATGGCTGAATGCCTCTGATCATCCCCAAAGTTCATACCCAACTCCATATCACTCAAACTATTGAACTCCTCAAGCTCAAGCTCCTCCAAACCAATATGTGCCACATCATCATCAACCTGTGCTCACTCCTCTAGCTCCACGTCCCATTGAGCTATTGACTCTGCTTATATGTAAGCATGCTGCAGCAATGAGATGCAAGGTTACACTTGTTCCTCTTAATAGAAATAATGAAGCTATAAGTAAACCAATTCCTCTCAGCAATGGAAAAACTAGAAATCCAGGACAATAGATGAATGGTTAGTGCAGTTGTCAAAGAACAAGGGCCGTGCATGATCCACCACAAAATTGGGTTCTCTTGTGCCATAATCTCCCTGGCTATCTAGACCTCTTTTGTATAACCCCCAATAGTAGCAGATTTTGTCCACTTAATATGAATAGCAGCAATATCCTCAACATTATACATCTTCTAAAAAGACTTCATGAAGCTCACCTTCACCTCAACTTTCTCAATAGGGACAACTCTAACAAGCCTTTGCTTATACCACTTTGAATTCAATGGATAAACAATGATGTCCAAGGGATTGTTGAGCTCATGGTCCGAAAACTCAGACTCGGAATCAACTTGGCATCCAAAATTTTTGACTGGGACTAGGCAAAAAATCAGCATAGACTCAGCAAAAAAACCTCATAATTACACAAAAAAAAGAAATCAAAGCATTTAGAGAACATAAAACTAATTTGAGTATCAATTTTTCATAGCTCAAACATTGCACATGTCACATAACCCTCAAACTCTCAAAGTTTGAAATTTCAGTAGTTATGTTGTTATTTTCAAGAGTCAGAAGAGTCCAAACTGAGGAGTTGGGAGTCTTGGGGGAGGATTTGGCCCAGTACTCTCCAAGACTCAACTCAGGAGTCTGATCGACTTGGCTCGGCCAGCTCAGAGATTTATAAGTTTGGCAATTTCTGCCAAGTTCTCAACAAGTCTTCAAACTATGGCAAGCATCTATCCTCAACATTGTACATTTTTTGAATAGCCTTCATGAAGACCACCTTAACCCCAGCATCCTTCATAGAGGTAACTCTTCCAAGCCTTTGTTCATAGCACTTCAAATTGAATGCATAAGCAGCCCTTCACAAGGGACTATTGAGCTTCTTCCACCTCTCCTAGATGATTGGCTAAATATGTTAATAATAGAACTGCAACATGCAGACTCTCTTGTACAATGGCCTTCATTTGACCAAGCATGCTATCAATGGACCCAAACACCTCTCCAAGCCTAGGTGCATTAGGTGCATTAGTTCCACAGGGATGTGTTCCCCCCCAAAAATCCCATGTTTCCATTATGGGGATGTCTCTGGGATGTGATGACTTGGAGGAAACTATCACCCCTCAGCCTGCACCGTCATCTCAGAGATGCGACCAAAATGTCAGGACATCCCTAAGACATCAAATTTATTATTTGGCCAAACTAGGCTTATAGCTTTTGTGCATCCAATGCTTGTGCTTTTGTGACCTTACATAAGAAAAACTTGGTAGATAAAGATTAAGAACAAAAAAATTGTGTATCCTCTATTTCTGTGCTTGTGCATTCTAAAAGAAGAAAACTATAAAATATCAGTGTCTTAATCCTTTGCAGTATGCATAATTTGAATTTTTATTTTAAAATTATAAACTTATAAGATTTATATCATTTATTTAAAAGTTACTGAGTTTTCATGGCATGAGTGAGGATGACATTAAACTTAGACTTCGAGAAGTTGAAGATGATGGTCAAACTGAATCTGATTATGCACCTACTCATGATGAAAATGCACAAGTAGAGTGAGGTGATCATGAAACCCATACGCTAGTTCAATTGCTAGTACAATTATGAATTGCCCTTCTGAAGTATTGTCAAAATTTTGTACAGGTCCCTTTGATCCTAAATCTCCTCTATGACAATCTGTGCCGAAATTGCAAGTCAAGCTTTAAGCATTTGAGGATCTGGGGAGTAGAAATGCCATTTTTGTAAGCTTGATTTTCAGGGCAGCATCACTAGTTTTAACACCCACCTCCTTCATATCTGAGGTAAAAGTGTAGAAAAATGTCAGACCCTGGCAGAAAAACAGAGCTATAGGGCTGAGATATATAAGTTATGGAGTGGTCCAAGTGATGACGACAATGCACCTACTAAGGTCAGAGGGGTCATCAAAGACCTACTACTAGTTTGCAAAGGCCAGTTGCACATATCCCAGTTTCTTCTACTTCAGGGACAGCAGAAGCAAGGGGGAAACACAAGATGACAACTGATGCTCCTAATCCACAACCAAAATTATTCAATGCGCAAGTGAAGGATGAGGCAAATAATGATGCCATTGGAAAATTCTGCTTTGTCAATGGCATTCTGTTCCATGGGTGTCAGTTTCCTTTTCATAAGGAAGTAATGGCAAAGGTAGCAAGGGCAGGACCATCTTCTGTGCCCCCAGAAAAGAAAAATTTGAGGATCACCATATTGGATAAAAAAATATTCCAAGATAAATATGTTACTACAGAAAATGACAGAATATTGGTTGACGAGTGGTTGCAACATAGTCATGGATGGATGGATAGACACTAGGCATTGTCCACTCATCATCAACATCATGGTATGTTCAGAGGGTCCTTATTTTCTTAAGGCGGTTGATTGTTCAGGGCATCAATAGATGTTAGTTTTTAGTTTCATATCCTCAAAGATGCTATAGAGGAGATTGGGCCCCAAAATATAGTCCAAGTACTGACAAATGCAGCCCTTGTGTTCAAAGCTGCAACGAAGTTAATTAAGGCAAATTATATACATTTTTGGTGGACTCTTTGTTGTGTGCATGCCATGAATTATCACTCAAGGTCATGGAAAAGTTTGATTGGATCAAAGCACTGATCAATGACGCTACAGATGTGCAGATGTTTATCTGCAACCACCACATGCACAATCTCCTCACATGCACTCTTCAAGACATTCTCTAACATTCTTGAAACGTGTAAAGATTAGATATGCATCCTATTTTACTCCTTTGGAGAGAATGCTTGAGTTGCAAGAGGCATTGCAAACTAATGGTTATGACAGCAGAAAGGAATCAGTGGTCTGAGTCCAAGACAGAGCAATGGAAGGGGGTGAAGGATGCAGTGAGGAGATTAAGGTTATGCAAAAGATATTGTCTCCATCATTACTACAGACTTCTAAGTAATTAGACATGGGGATGCCAATGCACCTAGCCTTGGAGAAGTGTACGAGTGCATTAATTTAATGCTAGACCAAATGAAGGTTGTAGTGTAAGAGGAGGACCCCAAATTACCATTCTACAATGAGCACATTCAACCAACCATTCACTAGAGATGGGAGAAGCTAAACACTCCCTTGCACATGGCTGCATAAGCATTGAACCCCAAGCAGTGCAAGCAAAGGCTTGGTAGAGTTACACCGATATGCTGAGGTGAAGACAACATTCATGAGGGTCATTAAAAAGATGCATAATCCTATAAGAGCGGTGTTATTCATACTAAGTGGAAAGAATTTGCCACTCTTAGGGGTTATTCTGAGCAGGCTGAAATGGTTAGGGTAACTAGGGCACGGGAGGAGAAAATCTGTGGTGGACTACACATGGACTAACTTCTTTGACTACCTCTTAGCCATTTGTTTGCCAATTCAGGTTTTTTTCCTTTTGTTACTCAGTGAAACTCGTCTACTTATAGCTTCATCCACTCCCTTAAGAGAAGCAAGCTTAACTCTAGGAGAGTAAAAAATATTGTGCTTGTACATAATGCCTTGCACGTCACTGACCACAACACACTTTTGTACAAGGAGAGTCCAACATCACGCAGGGATGTGGAGTCAAAGGACCCAACATAGTTTGATGAGGATCCTTCACAGATAGGCCTGATTGGTATTAGTTTGGAGGAGCTTGACCATGTGGAGTCCAAAAGTTCTAGTGCTGAGGAGTTTGGGAATGATTAGAGACATCAATTCACTTCATTTTGTTATTTTGAACATTTGTAATCATCATTATACTCATTGTAACCATTATTATAAAATCTTGAATATAAAATTAGTTTTAAATTTGACATTTTCATTATTCAATGTTAAATTGTTAATGTTCACTTAAAAGTTTAGTAAATTCTAAGTTTTACTAGTTTGTAAATGTTTCATTTTGTAATTATCATACTAGTACATCTTTTTTATAACTACATTTTTCAAGTATTGTATGTATTTGATATTGTGTATCTCAATTGAATGCATAAGGCTTAGATTATTGAATGCATTAAAATTTGAGCGGTTGACCAATGAAGACTTGGCACTTGCTATTGCTTCCACATTCGCTAAAGATCTAACTCTTGCAACTTTCTCTCACTCTTGCCCCTTCGTGTTGCAACTTGCAGCATTGCTCAATGCTTTGATATGGATTTTGAGTGAAGGTAGGATCTGAAATTATAGTTTTTTTTAGTGCTTAGGGTGTGGATGGAGTCCATAAACTATTAGGGTTAGGGCTATAGTAACCTAAAATTTTCAAAACATGTTTTGTTTGAAGTTTTAAAAAAACAATTCAAAAAATTGACATGGGGAACATGCAACTGCCTCAAGTATGTTTGAGAGACTATGGCAAGTGTTTTAAAGGCTTGAGGGATGTCCCAGCATCCCCATTAAGGAGTCGCACCCCAAAAACAATGCTTCTCTAAGGGCCTGCATATTGCAAGTGGTGGGAACGTGGGGGCATGACCTAAAAACAACATTTTTTTTGCTAGGGGAAATGGAACACATACCTGTTGAATACTGGTATACATAAAATTTATAAACTTTTATATATTAATAGATTTTAATATAGCAAATTATTTATAACTTCCAAAGAAAAAAAAATATTAGCAATTACTAATATTAAAATTTAGAAATATAGTAGTTTTATTCAGATGTTAACTGATTATATATTCAATAAATGATAATTAATATAAAATTTATTCACTACTTAAAATATTAAAATATAATTATGAAATATTAAGTATATATAGTGTTGTGTTGTAAACACATGCCCCATTGCAAATGGGGACCCCCTCTTTTTTGCTTAGTTACTTAGGTGTTTTGCTTAGCTTGGCAACATTTTTCAACTTTCTTAGTCTCCTAGCTCTTCAAAAATGGGCAAGTCAAATCAAGAATTCCTAGGTTGGCGCTTGGAATAAAGGAATTTTTCCAACGATTGCCATGTCGCGAATCCCACGAGGGACAATGGTGCACTACCAACAATCCACCTCCCAGTATCACTCGTTGCAGCCTACATAGATTCAAACTTGTGACCAAGCTCTGATACCACTTGTTAAAAGCTAGGGTTGTCGTTACACCAAAAGATCAACATGTCAATGCCCGATACAACTAGACTTATAGAATCCACAAGAGGCAATTAAGCCATGTCGCGAATACCATGAGGGACGTTGGCACACTGCCAACAGGTGGTGGGTTTTTTTATTTTTTTCCACAAAAAATCATGTTGATAGGTTTTCTAAATTTTGTCCTTTAAAAATTAATGGGTGGGTTTTAGAAAATTTGTCCTCAAAATTATATTGTGGGTTTTCATTATTTTTTCCTTCAAAATTTGTGGGAGGGTTTTATAATTTTTGTCCAAAAAAAATTATTGGGGGTTTTGTGCAATTTCTTTGCCTAAAAAATTGTTTTGTAAAAGGGTTTTACCGTTTTTCAGTTTTCCTCAAAAACGAAGTTTTGTATTTTGATCCATATCTCGGATTGTGTCTTGGGTTTTGAATCTTGATGAATTTTTACCTTGAAAATCGTGTTTGGTTTTTTTATTTTATCCGCAAAAAACGTTTCTAAAAACCTTGACTAGTGTTGCTAGTCTTAGGGGTTTTCAATTTTTTTGAAAAAAAACATTGGAGGGTCTCCACAATTTTTTTTCTACATAAATTGTGGTTTCTTGCAGCTGTTTTAGATCACACCTAGAGTTGCTAGGCCAACGGTCTACACAAGGGTTTGCAAATTTTTCCTCAAAATCGTGGTTTCAATTTCATATCGGTGTGTTTGGCTCAGTGTTACCCAGGGACGCATTTTTGGCATAAATTGACCAGTCCCGAAAACGGGGACGTCCCAGAAACTCGGAAACTTCCGAAAACCTGTCCCCTGGCTGTCCCATAAAATTAATGTTCCAGTTTTGATAATTTGTTTGACTTCCACTCTCATGTGAACTCTAAACTTAAATTATTTAACACAAACATTATATGTTAAGGTTCTATAATTTATATAAGCATGTTTTATCCATGTTTTCATATGAATATTTAAAATTTCCCTATATATTTAAATTTTTCCTATTTTTAATATAGTTGTTCCCACTGCCGTCCCCTGCCCTAAGAAAAACAAATCCGTCCCGAAAACCCGTCTCCCTGTCCTGGAAACCTGGGGTAACATAGGCTTGGCTATAGGGAGTGATACCTTTGTTTCACAACATTAGGTTGGATGGTTTGTGGTTATCTTGGTCATTTCCATAAATTCTGCAAATTCAAGAAAGTTCTCAGCAACATGTTCATATCATAGTGTGTTCTGATGAGAAGGGGGCAGCCTTCTATGCATCCATTATCAAAAGACCTGCAGATTGTCTTTTGTAAGGTAGTTAGTACAATGACCATTAAGGAAGGTATTAAGATAATAATGTAGTGTTTCTAATGGTCATCTTTAGTGAGTTTAATTTTATTAGTTAGTTTCTATTTTTTTATTCACTTAACGAATGTTTCATTTAGAAACATTGTCTTGTACTTTTCTATTTAAAGAAACTTCATCTCCATTGTTTAATATCAAACTATCAAGTTTTATAATAAGTAGAAGTAAGAGGAGATCAAAGATTGTTGCTAAGTCTATTTTGGAATGAATACACGATCTTCATTGAAGATATGGTGGATCTTTGTGTGTCGTTTCAACATTTTGCATGGTTTCTATTTCTCACGTTTTTGCTAAAGCTCATTGATTTTAATAGAGAAATGTGGAGATAAATGATGAATTCCTTGGTTCATACCATTTGTTAGTTTGTTGATTGCAAATTGCAATGTATGGCTAGTTTGAACCCACTTAAGCACTAATTCGATGGTGGATGTTCATTTGGATTGCACCAATATTGGGTATTTGAATGAATATTACAACATAAAAATCCTTTGTTACCTTTGGAGATTGCATCAAGTTGTGTGTAGTTGTTTCATCATGGCAAAACAAAACTTGGTTTAAGGGATTCATTTATCTAGGTGTTATCCATTATCGTCATTGTCCTTAAGTTTTAGAAGTAGAATAGATTCCTCTAAACCCTATCCTTTTTGTTTTCTATTTGTTGTTCGAATCAATTTAGTTCAAGTTCTAGTTGCTTTGAGAGAAAAGAACTGATTAAATCCAAGAAACATAGCATAAGTCCCTTTGTGTGTTAACAGCAGTATCACATCAATTCACTGAGTTATCCAACACAAAGATCTATGTTCACAGTGTAAACCTTGGGGTTGCCTTATTTGTTCACACAATTTCACATTGATTAACATTTAAGGATTCCTTGTTCAAAAGAAGATAAATTACTTGGTATTTTATTCTGTATCAGCCAGTGTCACAAAACATACATCAATGTATAGTTATTTTGATTAATGTTAAGGTTTTTAGAATCATTGCAAATGTAATAGCACTATCTAATTGTATGTGTTTTCCAAATGCAACAATCTCTTGCATTTATATTGAGAATGAGCCAAGAAGAGGCATGTCCCTTGGACATGGGACATGTCTATTCATTATTATGTAATTAATATAATGACAATTATGATTATAAATATATATACATATATATATAATATCTCTTGAGTATTATATTAATTTCTCTAATATTTAAATTATATATATATATATATATATATATATATATATATATATCTTCACTAGTATTGACTCATAGTGTTTATCTGACTGAAGCTACAAAACATCAACACTCCATCTTAGCCAGGGAAGATAAACACAAGAATAAATATTACCTCAACGTAATATAGCAATAGATCAGAAGATTTCCATCATTTGATATCACATTTGATATCTTGAGTATTGACCTATCAGAATGTCAACACATGACATTCACCAAATACTCTGAGTATTGGCCTATCAGAACATCAACATATGATATTTACCAAGTACTCAATAAGGTACTGGCCTACAGAATATCAACAGATGATATTCACCAAATACCTATCATATATCTATACAAACAACTCATAGACCGTCAATTTCATGACATCTAACACTTAGTTGTTGATTTAATCCATCATGATTTGTTTCAACATTATAAATAATGCATATCATGATTTAAGTTATTGTAAGATTGTCACCTTCCAATAACTTCTGCAAATACAAGTGATAATCATTTGGAAGTCATCACTTCCTCATGATTTACACAAGGCCCAAAAGGCAATCATAATTCCTAGTCATCTGACTATTATAGATTCTTGATCACTGGAGAATCCATCTCAGTATGGACTACTGCCTCTGAATCAATACGACCAAGATTATCAAAAGTTGATTTAACCATATCATTATCTGCTCCCTCTGATGCTCAAGTTCTTATGTCAACCTCTTGTCTTCTTTTGAAATGTCAAACTCCCTCTGCATCTGGTCTCAATGATCAATTCGTTTGCAAGCATTAAGTTCTTTCTCCCTTGAATGCAATTTTTTTGTGCTTTCATCCTAAAGGTATGTTAGAGAGAGAGTACAAATAGCTCACTAAACTATCTCAACTGAAAATACCAATGATAGAAGCATACAAGATTTTACTACCCAATAGTATAGCATGAATTACAAACTTAAAAATTATGTGCATTAATAAAACATGGAATACTTATCTTTTATAAATTTCAAGTATTTCATTCTGTAACGTGAGCCCATATAGAAAATATCATGCAAATTCACAGAATGATGTCGTCGTTCTTGAACATTACCAGAATTCTTCACATGACCTATCTTGAATATCCAAAGGTTATATACAGTGATACACTATGGCAACCTTCAATCTTATCAAATCTCTCTTCAAGCAATTAGGCTTTTAAAGAAAGAACCTCACTCTTTTACAGATTTCCCATAGACCCATACATAGTCGGTCATAACTTTTGAACCCAACACTTTCTCGCCAATCGCTCCGATGAGATTCTTCTAAATTTGTTTGTCACCAACATATCCAAAATTCAGCAAAATCCAACGGTGTATTTGTGAGATATGGTCATCGTATTGAGACTATATTTTCTGAGACAGTCACACATTCACCATCAACAAACTACTCTCTTATATAAGCAACTTGGCTTTGATACCATGTTAAGGTTTTTAAAATCATTGCAAATGTAATAGCACTATCTAATTGTATGTGTTTTCCAAATGCAACAATCTCTTGCATTTATATTGAGAATGAGCCAAGAAGAGACATGTCCCTTAATGGGACATGTCTAAGGGACATGTCTATTCATTATTATGTAATTAATATAATGACAATTATGATTATATATATATATATATATATAATTTTCTTGAGTATTATATTAATTTCTCTAATATTTACATAATAATAATATTTATATATATATATAAAAGTATATACATCTCATATATACTAAATATATATATATATATATATATTTTCACTAGTATTGACTCATAGTGTTTATCCGACTGAAGCTACAAAATATCAACAATTAATAACTATAGAAACTAAATGTGTATAATAAACATCTAAATGTACATATTTATATATAAATATATTTATAGTATCTTTAATTATTTAATATATTAATTGAGTATACTAAATATAAATATATTATATATTATTTGTATGGCTGTCTTCATTTCAGGGTCTATTGTCCCCATGTCACCCTATTCTGAAACTCCATATAACACAGTTTCCTGTTCAATTTCAGTGCTAAATCCCCTGTTTTCCAACCTTCTAGTGAAGCTGTTGATTAATATTAAGTATATATAGTTATCTTAATTAAAAACTATACGACATGAATATATGTATAATAAACAGTTAATTTATATATTTAAATATGAATGTATTATATTTAATGTATTAATTGTTAATTATAAATATATTATTTTTCATTTGTACACTGCTTCCAATTTTGAGTCTACTGCCCCTGTCCCCTATTCTGAAACTCTATGGACCACTGTTTCTGCTCAACTTCAGTGTTTGATCCCCTGTTTTCCAAACCCCTGGTGAAGTTGTAAATCACCCCAAGATTGCCTCCAACTTAAGGACTGACATAACGGCTTCTAAAACCGTCTTAGTAAGGAAACACGGGACAACATAATCTTGCAACAAGTTGTCATTTAAAAACATCGACAACTGACACCGTGGTCATACTACTTGGATCCATTATTTTGGATAAGGGATACCGGATAAGACATCATCGTACAGGGAAATGAAAAAATATTCACCTGTATCCTACACCTTACTCTTGTTTACTTGGCAAACAACTATCTCTCTACCCATATTTCACCTGCCTAAATTACAAACTAATATTGTTGGATGTCCTTGTTTCAAAAGATATTTGATTCAGACGACGGTTCAAAGTGCCTATGTATCTTGTTACCAAGAGGAAAACACTACAGTAGCAACAATGGCAGTGCTGGAATGTAATGGTAGTGAGACAGTATAATATTTCTATGTATTCTTCAAATTTTTATACTTTTTCAGGATAATTCTGAAGCATCATAATTTTATCATCTGACTTTATTATTAAGAAGAAAAAATAGTAGTTTGAACATTAAGCAAAGCTGAATGACAAAGAACCAGGTTCAGTTAATATAATCATTCATCTTTGGTGGAGGTGTTGACTCTATACTTAAAAGTTCTCACAAACAATTTGTTGGCTGAAATTAATTTTCATAATTTGTTCCCTAAAATTATGTCAAAATGTTCATATTCAAAACTGAGGATTTTCTTGAATAGCAGTATTCTTTATTTATTTTTCAGTGTAGCTCATTTTTAACTTTTGAAACATGTAGAACCATAGCAGAATTGGATTTTTTAATCTCTTTACAAGTTGTCCTAAATTGAACTTGAAAATAAATTTGTATTATCAAGTCTTCTAAACATATTGTTCCACGAGAAATTTTCCCAAGCAAGTTAGCCTTCCTAGAGAAAAGGCATTGTATAATTAAAAGGCATTCAGTTTGAGTTGTCTTTCAAAAAATGGCATACCAACACAAACAGTCAAGTTACCATTATCAGCAATTTGTAATAGAATAAATTTATCACTGTCTTCAGATGTAAAGTCAGTCTGCTAAGGGAGGAATACTTACATGGAATAAGCTATATAAATGTATATAGCATATTCAATGGTTAATAATATTTAAAAATAATAAGAAAAATGACATCAAACCAAACATGGCATTGCTTAAGTCACAAGCACAAAGAAAATGTATTTCGAAAATTAACACATTTAAGGTAAACTTTTTTTGTCTTGTCAAGCAAGTTAGTATTTAAAAGGCCAAAAGTTGTCAGACAAAGTTTTGAAAATGGCAACATGTGAAACATTTTATGCATCTATGTCTTGCATTCTCTTCATTGCCATTGCAATGCATTCCAGATTACACGATTTTGACTTACATGAGTTATCCCTTGTGCAGATACTCCTCTACTATAACACTGTAAAAAAAATTACAGCCACGCATTGAACTCGTATCCATTGCCTTGTTTTGATCATATTTAATTAACCTTGTAGTGGATTTACAATTCAATTTACTGGCAACAGTAATAAGGCAGAAAGCTGAAATTTTCAGCTATCAAATCAATTTAAATTTAGGCTTAGGCTTATAAAATGTACGTAAAAGTACTTCCATCTAATTTCTTGAATTTTGATATGACAATGCTTCTTTGCTAGATAGTTACTTCTATGTTGCGACATGTGCTCTAATATGTTGAAAATAAAAATTCCTATAATTGAGAGAAAAAGAAGTCCAATTTTGGCACAGGATTTTTTTCAAAATCTAAACAGCTGGAGATACAATAAAGTCAATTAGCAGTGGCTATTGTCCTATAGCATTAAATAAGTTCACAGATAAGAATAAAAAAGCATTTGATATATAAAGAAATCTGATATGTGGTAAAAGGTAAAGGTAAAGAATCTAAGCTTACCACCACTCCTACCCATTACTAGGACAGATTGTGAGAAACAAAGACAGTGAGAGCAATGGCCCTAACAAAATTTGTTCTTTCAGATATGCAAAAATACCTTCTAGATATCAAAAAATGTTATCAAGAAGTTTGGAAACCATTTGATAACAGATTCAGTCAAATGATGAAAGTACTGAAAGTTTATTGGAACAAATAAATTTGGATTCAAAAGTTCGAAAGTGAAAGCATTGCCAACCACATAAACCATTAAAGTTTTTGACAAATTAGCTTGTAAGAATATGAGCAAAAGCAAATGCTGTAAATGCAAGGGCACTTTTATTAAAAAGCAAACCAAAAGCTATGACACTAGGCCATTTAACCTAAAGAAATCACTAAATTGCCATCCTAGAACTTCAACAATCCCTTCATAAAATAAAGTGAAGAAAAGCTTTGTAGAGTTTACATGTTATGCATAAGCTTTATTTGCAGCCAGTCAAAGTTAAAACAATTACATCTTTCTCAAGCAAACTTAAATTACCATTGTTGCCTCTTAGCATTTACATCGCAAAGGATATGGTCATTCTTTTTTACTAAAAGGGGTGGAGAACTTGGCTTGTAAGAACATCAGCAAAAGCAAATGTTGTTAATGCAAGGGCACTTTTATTAAAAACTAACAAGCAGACCCAAAGCTATATCACTGGGCCATTTAATCTAAAGAAATCAGTAAATTGCCATCCCAAAACTTCAACAATCCCTTCATAAAATAAAGCGAAGAAAAGCTTTGTAGAGTTCACATGTTATACATAAGCTTTATTTGCAGCCGGTCAAAGTTAAAACAATTACATCTTTCTCAAGAATACTTAAATTACCATTGCTGCTTCTTAGCATTTACATCGTAAAGGATATATGGTATTTTTTTTTTGTAATTAAAAGGGGTGGTGAACTTTGAGGTACAATATAATTCATAGTTTTAAAAAACTTATTCCAAAACTTTACCATTACTCTTTTTAGCATTTTATTGATATTTTACTCTCAAATCAATGAAAATTTAGCATAGCAAATATTTCAGGCCCTTGAACTTGAGAAATGACTTGTCAATCAATCCAATCCATCAAGGTAAATGGAAATTGAGCATTACAAATATTTCAAGCACTTGAACTTGGAGAAATGGCCAAGCAATTAATCCAATACACTATCCACCTATTTAAAGGTATGTTGGAGGCTACATGAAAGTTAAGCAAAAATGTTGAGGTCAACTTTCATTTCTAAAAAAGAGATTGGATATATCATTATCAATTTGAAGCCTATATTTATCAATGATTGATAGAGTAAAACATGTGTACCATTATGTATAATACTTAATTGGGTAAAGGAAGTTATATATTTATCAATATAATTGCAGTCTAAGTGGTTGAGATCAAGTTGTTAAAGAATTGGGTACTCAGTAAAGGCAGAAGTCCAAATTCCCAAAGTAACATTTATGGTGAAATTTAAAGTGGTGACCATTATTCAATTGAGTAACATTTATGGCGAAATTTAACTCTGATGTCAGACAACAGCAACTGTCCATTAGGCTGTGTTGTAGTAGTAAGTTCGAGCACTTGATAGGCACAAAGAACCAGTTTCAAAACTATTATGCACCCTCCTCATCTTGTGCTGTAGTAGTCATTGGTTTGAAGTGATATATAATGCTTTTGAAGTACCCCCTCCAGTGCTCAACAGTGCTTTACCTAGATTCTGGACAGTATATGCACACACAAACACACCTGAATTTGACAAACTTTAACACCTGTTAGATTTTCATTTTAAATTGTCAAGTTGCGAACCACAGGGATTGATGCAATCAAGCCCACAAAGCATTTAAATGTCTCAACAGAAAACCCACTGCCTACCAAAAAAATTAACCCATTAATCATTTCCTTTAAAACACAATTATTGGAGCCCTTAACAACCTTACAAATGAGGCCAAAAGTTTTACAACACGTTAAACTGTGCCATAAACCACAGTTCCTTTAATGAAAATGTTTGGGACTAAGACTTGAACCCCATAACCAATGTGATGTTTATCCTAGCCATTTCTGCTATTACTGTAATACAGCACTTTTCTAAGAGCCTGATCAAGGCTCAAACCAGAGAAACTTTTAAGAAATTATTTATATCTGTACTGTAGAATTGTGGGTGAAGATTTATCTCTAGAGAATAAGGAATAATATGATGTTTAGTCCAGCCGTTTCTGCTATTACTATGATAGAAAACATTTCTAAGACCCTGATCCAGACTCAGCCAGGGAAACTTTTAAGAAATTGAAAAATTCTAACTGTAGAATTGTGGGTGAATATATGTAGCATGAGAATTAGAAAATAAAGGGAAAAAATATATATTATTTGTTGATACTGAGATAAACTATAGGTTTACTAATGATACACACATGTGACACAGCTGACAGCTTTAAGTAAATTTCGGCAAATATTCTTTGGATTTTTTAATCTGAAACTCAGGTTTTTGAAACTTTTCGTAAACAATAAGCCAATTAGCAAAATAAAAATTGCCCTTGGTAAAATTACCCTGGTGCAAATCCCCTCAACTAAATAAAAGGCGTCGTAACCCAAACAGGTATTTGGCAAGTTTGAGATAAAACAAATATGATATACATCTACCCATAACTTCACCTGGATAAAAGAGTTTGTAACCCAACAGGCCATTTGGCAAATTTAAGGTGTAATGCATATGATATACGTTCAAGTGTTATAAGCTTTAGCCAAATCTCCCTATTACACACCCCGATTTAAAGAACATTACCGTAAGACTTTAACAAAAAAAAAGGTAAGCATCGACCCTTATTCCATTTCACAAACCGTCCTCTTAGGGTCATTGCTTCAGACTTGATCTCTTAACAAATCAAGTCATAGGCTTCCATAGTCCAATAATAACATACAGACAAAAGTTTTGGAATTCACTGCATAAAAAAATTTCGAGTCGACATTTAGGTTACCTTACTACAGAAATTTTTCAATCAACGATTAGTGTAGAAAAATTGGATTCATCACATCAGATCACAAGGGATCAAAAAAATGTTACACAGCTTCTTCAAAAATAAATTGATTTTATATTAATAATGGCAATTAGGTCAGATGGAAGGAGCTCAAACGACCAAAGTAAATAGACTTCACAAACGGAGACCGAGGTTCAAACCCCAAAAGCATAAAAAATTAAGTAAAATATTGTGGCCAACAAACCAGGTACAAGAGATTAATTTCACAGGGAAAAGATTATCAACAAAAGATGAAATTTGCAATATCAATAAAACTACTAATATCCAAATAATGTCGATCCAGAAAGCTCCAATTACCTTCAATTTGAAAAAATAATAATGATATAGACGAACTTCATGACAATGTCATAAACTAGGAATTTAAAGAAACTAGGGCTTATCGGAATGAAAAGACAGAGAGAAATACCTGCTCTGTAGTGGAGCGATCAAAACCAGGGGGATCGGGAATTTCCCTTGATGATGAATTAGAAGAGTCTGCTAGCTCTATCGCCCATTTCCGAACATAGGCCCCTTTCTTCTCCATCTTCAGAATGCTCTAGATTGGCCGGATTTTGCTTATGAAAAGCAAAATCGTGAAGGATATACCAACACCTACGCCGGCTAGGTATTTCTGCCTTTTCTAGGATTTTGAGTCTTTTCGATTTCCCATTTACAGTACATATGAGAAGAGAGAAACTATGTCACGAACGATGAATAGAATTATAGGAGTATATTATAAATTCTAATTAAAATATTTTATCAATCTTTTATTTTTGTTTTTTTTCATTGTCCCTTACCTCTCATTTATTTTGTCCTATTTATTTTTAACCTTATTAAAAATTTATTTTATTTATATATTTTATATTTTCTTAATTAATACAAAAGATGATCTTTTACTTATTATTTTAAAAATTTGAAAGATGATTTTTATTTTTTATTTCAAAAATTTGAAGATATTATTTTGTCAAATAAAAGAGTTTTCACAATATTTATTTTAAATATATTAGATTTTCAAGTTTAAAACTAATGAAATTGATTAAAAATAATTTATTATTTATTATTTCAAATACTTGAAGGTATTATAATTATTGTTAATTTAATTTTTTGTATTTCTTTAATTAATATGAAAATATGATTATTTATTTGTTATTTTAAAAATTTGAAGATATTATCTTTGTTAATTTTTATTTATATTAAAAGAGCTTTTTTATAATATTATATATATATATATTTTATATTAAATATAAGGAGATCAAAAGATACAACGTATCACCGAAGAGTTTCAAAAAATTACAAGAGGCAAAGCCTCCAAACAAGAGTATCAGAGAGACTTAAACAAGCATGAAAGTCTAAAGAAGAGACAAGAAAGACTAATGAAGCAGATTTTCATGAGTGTCCACCCAAGCAGTCTAGCCCAGGCCACCTTCCATCCAAATGACATTCTTCTATTTCTGAATTTGGTTGAGCAATAGGATCATGTTGCCAGTAGTGTTCTTGCTGGAGCTTCTAACTTCTTTGTTGAGTTTCTTGATGGTTTGTTCGAAAAGATAGATCTTGTCCATATGCCTTCTCCACATGTGAGCGTCCTTGAGTTCATGAGCGAAGAAGGTGGCATAACCAGATTTGAGCAGCCTTTTGAACTTGTCTTTAAATCAACCTTCATTGTGATATGAACCTGCGAAAAAATTTTAAAATGCGTGAGACTTCGAAAAGACTCAGTAAGAACCCTAGGAGTGTTTTGAAATCTCTCCTCATTCCTGTATTTCCAAATCTACCATAAGATGTTAGAAGAAAGAATGTTCCAAAAATATATTAGATTTTCAATTTTAAAGTTAATTGAATTGTTTGCAAAAATATTTTATATTCTAAATTTTTTAAATTTAATATTTTTTATTATATACAATAATTGATATATTAAATTTGGTGTTCACATTATCAATAAAGATTGATACATACTACCTACCCTTGTTGTTGATTGTGTCTACTTCTCCAAAATTGTCCCCTTGTAGTGAAATTGGGTGTTTCGTGTTCATTTCCACATCCACAAGGGCTTCATCTTTGGATGGCAAATCTTATATGTCATCAACAAGCAATTCATCAACACCATCTATATTATTATTATTTTGTGAATTATCATAACTACCTCTTATTTCATCCTCCATTTTTATTTTTATTCAATCGAAATGAAATTATTGGTGTTATTGAAAAATTAGTTTGCAGTATATATGTAAGGGTTTTCCACACACTTTTCCTCATCACAATTCACTCTTCATGTGGCATGGAATTTTAATGTAAGCATTATAATATAATATATTTGCATATATAATTATTATATTAAATAGCTATAGGGCTCCTTATTTCATTGAACACTTCCTATTATTTAACAAGCAGAAGATATTTTCCATAGAAATTCAAATTACGATATTGCTTTTAGAATGAATGGAACACTTAACACTAATCACATCTAGGTGATGCTCACAGAGGTGAAGCATCGAGACTTCCTGAGAGCTCACCCATCTCAGTACTACTCTAGGTCAAGCTCGTTTAACTATGAAGTTTTCTCCATGGCTAATCCCACTCTGCTTGCAACCTCATTCGTGAAACCTTCAGCAAGTGTTGTGCCTTGTGAACCATTCATTAGAAAGCCCCTTAAGCTCACAAATTGATAAGTAGGAAATATTTTCCATGACAAGTCAAATTATGATATTACTATCAAGATTCATTTGTGTAGTTTTTCAGTCAAGCTCATTGACCCATGTTTCACTAGTAGTAGTTTATAAGAACCAACCTCTCATGAGAATGAGTGGAACACTTAGAACTCATTACATCTAGGTGATGCTCAAGGGGCTTTCTAATGAATGGTTCATAAGGCACAACACTTTTTGAAGGTTTTATAAATGGGCTTGCAAGCAGAAAGGGCTTAACCATGGAGGAAACTCCATAGTTAAGTGTGCTTGAGTTGGAGTAGTACTTGGATGGTGACCTCTCGGGAAGTCCTTGTGCTTTACCTTTGTAAACATCACCTAGATGCAATGAGTGCTAAGTGTTCCATTCATTCTCATGAGAGATGGGTTCTTGTGAACTACTACTCATGAACATGGGTCAATGAGTTTGACTAAAAAAACTACATAGTTGAATCCTGATAGCAATATCATAATTTGACTTGTTGTTGAAAATATCTCCTACTTATCAATTGGTGAGCTCAAGGGGCTTTCTAATGAATGGTTCATGAGGAACAACACATGTTGAAGGTTTTTCGAATGGGGTTGCAAGAAGAGTGGGCTTAACCATGGCAGAAACTCCATAATTAAGCATGTTCAAACTGGAGCAGTACTCATATGGGTGACCTCCCAAGAAGTCCCATTACTTCACCTCTATGAGCATCACCTAGATGCAATGAGTGCTAATTGTTCCATTAATTATCATGAGAGATGGATTCTTGTGAACTACTACTCATGAAACATGGGTCGATGAGATTGAATCAAAAAACTATATAGTTGAATCCTAATAGAAATATCATAATTTGATTTGTTGTGGAAAGTATCTCCTACTTATTAATTGGTGAGCTAAGGGGATTTCTAATGAATGGTCCATACTTGGAACAACACTTGTTGAAGGTTTTACAAATGGGGTTCCAAGAAGAGTGGGCTTAACCATGGAGGAAACTCCATAGTTAAGCGTGCTTGAGCTGGAGTAGTATTGGGATGGATAACCTCCTAAGAAGTCCCAATGCTTCACCTCTTTAATCATCACCTAGATCTAATGAGTGTTGAGTGTTCCATTCATTCTCATGAGAGATGGGTTCTTGCGAAATACTACTCATGAAACATGGGTCAATGAGTTTGACTCAAAAACTACCCAGTTGAATCCTAATAGTTCCTATGATTACAGAACAAAATTATGTGAATGGAGATGTTTATGAGGATATACATGTGTGCAAGGAAAATGGCTCTTTTAGTGCTCTAGATATTTTCAATATTTTTTTAGGGCAAAATCAAATCTCCTGTCGGCTCACCGTTGCACACACAAAAGTGTGCGACTACTAGTTATCTTAAATTTTTTTTTTAAAGATGTACATATATTTTTTTATAATTTATTTAATATATATAAATGAATAAAATAGCTATATTGCTCGAAGTATATATGTTGATACGTAGGAGATATTTTCCATAGCAAGTCAAATTATGATATTGCTATTAGGATTCAATTGCGTAGCTTTTGAGTCAAACCCACTGACCCATGTTTAATGAGTAGTAGTTCACATGAACCCATCTCTCATGAGAATGAATGAAACACTTAGCACTCATCGGATCTAGGTGATGTTCACAAAGGTGAACCATCAAGTTGTACCGGGAGGTCACCCATCCCAATACTACTCCATCTTGAGTGCACTTAACTATGGAGTTTCCTCCATGGTTAAACCCACTCTTCTTGCAACCCCATTTGTAAAACCTTCACCAAGTTTTGTGCCTTATGAACTATTCATCAGAAAGCCCCTTAATCTCATCAATTGATAAGTAGGAGATATTTTCCATAGCAAGTCAAATTATGATATTACTATTAACATTCAACTGTGTAGCTTTTGAGTCAAACTTGTTGACTCATGTTTCATGAGTAGTGGTTCACATGAAACCCATCTCTCATGAGAATGAATGGAACACTTAGCACTCATTTGTTCTAGGTGATGCTCACAGAGGTGAAGCACCAGGGCTTAAGGGGCTTTCTAATTAATGATTGATAAGGCACAACACTTGGTGTAGGTTTTGCAAATGGGGTTGCAAGCAAAGAGGGTTTAACCAGGGAGGAAACTCCATAGCTAAGCATGCTCAAGCTGGAGTAGTATTGGGATGGGTGACCTCCCAAGAAGTCTTGGTGCTTCACCTCTATGAGCATCACCTACTTATCAATTGATGAGCTTAAGGGAATTTATAATGAATGTTTCATATGGAACAACACTTGGTGAAGGTTTTACAAATGGGGTTGCAAGCAGAGTGGGTTTGACCATGGAGGAACTCTGTAGTTAAGTGCGCTCAAGCTGGAGTAGTACTGATATGGGTGACCCCCCAGAAAGTCTTGTGCTTCACCTCTGTGAGCATCACCTAGATCCAATGAGTGCTAATTGTTATATTCATTCTCATGAGATATGGGTTCATGTGAACCACTAATAATGAAACATGGGTCAATGAGTTTGACTCAAAAACTAAATAGTTGAATCATGGTAGGAATATCATAATTTGACTTGCTATGGAAAATATCTCACAACCTTGACAAGATTGGAATTGATTTTATCGACATGCACAAGATTCATGGATTGGCTCAATTGCCTTCAAGTTGTATTCTTCTCCTTCACGACAATTAAACAAGTTTAATGTTGGCATGAGTTCAGAAGGAGTTTTTGTGTGAAGATTTTGCACCAATTTGTAGGGTTATTGTGGGTGTGGGATTTTTAGAGTTGGTGAAAAGATTAGGTGTTCTTAGAGTCGTTGTCTTTATTTTCTAGTTGTTGTGCATGTTTGGAGAATTGCAACTCCATTATCAGAGTATTTTTAAAAATATTTTAGAGGCTCAAAGTTTAGAACTATAAGTGTGTGTTTAATTAGTGCAATTTCTCTTTCAATTTCAAGTTTGAGTCAACATCTAATTTTTCTGTAGAATTTTGAGGTTAGAATTGAATGGTTTCGTTTGTGTATTTTGCAGCAGACTTCCATTGTGAATTTAACGTTACTCAACAATTTATTTGGCTTGAATAAAACATTCTACTACATTAGCAGAAATATATATAATTTGGATTGAGGACACAATTATATAAATTTTAGATTATTATTAATCTACAAAACGAGTCTTCAAATTATACTTGAAATATATGTTTGGTATAATTGTCCACTGAATAAGATTGCAAGGGTTCATGATATTTTGTATTCTTGAATTGAAAGTAAGTTACATATTTCACTTTTTGTAAATCTGAGACTCGAGACAGTATTCAAGATAACAAGCAAATTACTCGAAGTAAAAAATATTCAATTAGAGAAGTGAAAAAATTGTGGGTGTAATCTATTGGGGTTTTAACAGTGGTATCAGAGTCAATGAACTTGCTAGTTTTTAGAAGTGTGCATTAATTTGGTGGGATTCAGTTTAAATTTTTTTTATGAAGCCAAGATAAAATTGGAAAATTGCTCCTTTCTCAAAAGAATTCAATGACACTTAAGTGTGCTCAACAAAGGGATTTATAGAAAGAAACAAAAGTTTGAAATTGGATCTTTATGATTGGATTAGAATTAGAGTTCATGAAATTTATACATAATGTTCTTTCTAACTTGGAGGAATCAAACTCATATTTGTCCAAAGTAGACTAGTCAGATTAGAGTCTCCTGCATTGAGCTCTGAAACCATCAATGCTCACTCTGGTCCAACAAAAGTTTTTGGAAAATTCTCATGAAAATGTTAGACTGGAAATTGCTTCATGTCTTAGTGAGATTACATGAATAACAACTCCTATAGTACCCTATAATTATGACGTACTCAAGACATTTTTAATGTTGTGTGTGGAAAGCTTTCATGGGTTACATGCTATTAAATGTCCTGCCTTTGGTAAGAAGGATAAAATTTTAGAAATTATGAAAAAAGTCAGGTCATTTGTCATCATGATTGATCTCAAATTTAGTAATTTGATCCTTCAAATGTTTCAATTCTTCTTAAACAAAATAAGAAACTACCATCTAGACAATGTGAGAACTAGCATACAAACTATTTTGTTCCTAATCTTAGACACGAGGATAAAGATATTTGCAAGCGTTTGCAATCTAATTTGTTGGCCACTTGGAGGAAGGAGAAAACTATATCACTTATAGGTTATTAGTTCTCAAAAATATGGGTTGATCATAAAATTGAGAAGTTCAAGGAAATATTGGCTAAAGAAGAGCTAACTTCATTGGGTAACTTACAAGTTTTAGGACCTCCAAAAAAGAGAAAGAACCAAATGAGAAGAGAGAAGATTTATTTCACATGTCGTAAGGCTTGGACACCAAATCACATGTGTGGGATTAGTTTAGAAAATTATTTATTGTGGCCAAGTATTGCTGAGGACAAATAAAAAGTAAGGCTATACAATTCAATGAAGGTGGCCTAAGTCAAGAAGACAAGACGTTAGTCTCAATATGTCCCCAAGGAAATGTACAAATTTTCATATGATGAGAAATTATTTGAAAATGATAACTAATTATCCACCCTAACTTTTCATTTAGATAAATCGAACAAGGATTTTGATTGAGGCCTATAATGGTAATGACAACACTCTTGAAAGGTACGATAAATCATGTATTTTTTTGTAGCAACATTTTACTTATGCATGATTGTGTTTTGGATGACAAAAATAGTAACTTGGAAGGTCCCAAATTTGGTGATAAAGTGGATGTGGATGAGGATGTCTATTTGGTAAGTTGTGAAATGGGATCAAGAACAATATGTTGTTAGAAGAAGGCATGCCTTATGAATCTAAGACTATTGTAGTAGATAGTGAGCTATATAATGACCAAGGGACTTTCCTAACTTATGAATCTAAAATATACTGGAAGAAGTGGACTCTCAAGGTGCTAACTTGGAGGACCATCTAGAAAATGCGTTCTAAGATAATGGTGTGAGACACATACTTTAAAGAATCAACTAAAAATTAGCAATGATATGATAGGTGCAGCCTTAGTACATTATGATGACACTCACAATAACATTGAAGACCTCTACTAGAAGGATTAGATTGAAAGGAGACAAAATGAATGGAAGGTGATTCTTATTTTGTAGACTTGTAGGTGGTTAAAGTAAATCTTAGATCAATGAAATCTAATTATTTGTATTTACTTTAAGACATGGATTATATTTTAAAGGTTACATGAGTGTATGCTTATAAATTGAAGGGAAAGGAGGATGAGGTCAATAAGCTCATCATGGAGCTTAAGGATACTCAGGAGATATTGGAGAATATGAAAATGGCTCTTCCAGAAGTGAAAAATTAAATTATTGTCACTAATCATTTTAGGAAGCACAAGAGAAAAGGAAGGACTAAGTTTATCAAGAAGGTGATTAAGGAACTTGATAGCATACAATATACTTATGATTTAGATAACTATCCCAAAAGATAAAGCAATAAAACTTTGAAAACACCCAAAAGATTTGTATGAGTTTGGAGTAAAGGAAAATCTTTAGTTGGTTGATCTAATTCTTTGTTTGAGGTAGATGTTGTTGTGTCTAATTATAAACCATTATTTGAGTTAGATGAAGTTTCTTGTAATTCCCATACTCTAGTGATTCCATATGTTGAAAAGGATTGGAAAGAAGATCAAGAGTATGAACTCTTGACATTAGAGGAGGAAGTCTCATAGGAAGGAATATATTGTAATCATGAAATAGTTTCTATAATAGACAATTTATAGAGAGGTACACTTAATAGAACAAACCACTTTTGATAAGCAACCAAATATCGAGGAAGAATCACATGAGTACCAAGAAGTTACTATGAAAAGATTTGAAGCAAACACATGTTTTGATGGTGAACAATAGTCACTATGCTCTTGATTGTCATAATATTTCAATATGAAGTTTCAAGTTAACATGAGTTTAGCAAATCAATTTTCTTATACTCAAGATTCTAGGTCTAAGCATGATGATATTTTTATTGTTTCAATTTTCCAACAAGGTAAGATTGTTCCCTATTATTTGAAGAATATCATAATGAAGGAGCATAAGGAGTGTAATTTTTTTCTATAAGTTTGAATAAACACTAGAATCATGTTATTAAAGTAAAAACTAAAAGTATAATGCAATTTGATATTGCATGGGTTGTCAAAGGAAACACTTCTTCTAGTTGGCTAGAAAATGATCTCTTTCCCTCACTAACCAATAGGAGAGTATTAGATATCTTAAATTTTTTGAATGGGTTGTATCCCAATAGTATGAAACTAATTGGAAATGAAATTTTAGATTTGGTTTCTTGGTCTCTATCTTACATTTCAATGTTTAAAATTCATCATGTGAGGGTAACTATGAAATTTCAAGATTTTGCAGTGACAATTAATTGCATGGAAGTGTGTGGACATAATAGTTTCACTCTCTATAAATCTTGGGAATTGGATGTTGATGAAAATATATTGATCCATTAACTATAAAGGCATTTCTAATGATAGTGTAAATCAAATTTTCAAACTTATTGTTGCTGACAACTTTGAAGAGATGCATGTGACTACATTTGAAGATGTATTAAAAATTATCTCCCATTTAGTGTTAAGTGTCCTTTATGACAACAATAAAATGAATCCAAGAA
>BSBK01002065.1:0-5000 GCA_027943335.1 Chamaecyparis obtusa
ATATATAAAATCACTTGATAATCATAGATTAACTTAATCAAGCATAAACAAATTCAAGCACAATAAACCAAGCAAACTGAAAACATGCACAGACTCAAGAACAGGATCCACGAATTCCTGTCAACTAGGTGAATTCGGGGTAAGGTAGTCAAACAGAAACTTGTCCAATTCCTAGGACAATTAGGCCAGGGTTAGGGTTTGGGTCTGTGAATTATCTCCCATCTTTACCATTGAGATGAATATTTACGGGCACGCTCACTCCTGCCAATTCAGGGAAGACGATGCCCTGTACTTGCAAACCTGACATTAAAGGACAAAGCATGTACCTACAATAAATAACAAATAATGATAAGGTACGGTTGGACATGTGGATCTTGACTATGTGAGTAACTACGCCTCCATCCTCTACCACACAAACACATCAAATAGATACAGACACATAATCACCATACACATACAAGTATGGGGTAAGTACATCGTAATCAACATAAAACATATAATCTATCATCATGAAACATCATCATCTAATTTACGCATACACATGATAAACATATAATAATAATCCACATCATCATTAATGAAACAATAATCGATCACATGGAAAGTGACCTAAAAGAATTCGGTCATACATCTGCAACATAAAAGCAAACTAAAAAGCATCCTACGGGTGGGCACTACAAGTAGAGAAATACAAGAAAAATACTCAACACTTATAGAAATCACATCTAATTATATAGGAGATGTTTTCATTTCCCATGCAAACATAATATTATTGTGGTTGGTGAATCATTTACAAAAACCCAAAATTAGTGGAAAATGTTGATGAATGGTTTTTTCCATGTGTTGGAGAAACAAAATAGTGTTGGCAATTTTTCCTTCTATTCAAATAAATTTAATAAATAATTTGGTGATTCAGACACTTTTTAATGTGAATGGTTAATTTTGTTGGTGATTTACACTACCATACAAAACTAATGAAGTCATTTTACTGGTGATATCCAAACTATAAAAAATTTCTTTGTGAATTACACTTTTACATTAAACTAATAAAATTATTATATTTCCAAATTATATAAATATAAAAAGTGTAACACTTTTTTTAGTCGATTAAGTTTACATAACACTACAAAAAATAGAGTTCTTATACAATAATGGCGAGGAGAAATTCTAGAACCAATTTCCCTACCCATAACTAGTACCACCACGCTAAAGGACTTTGAGTCCACACCCAAAACATAAATCAAAATACAAACAATAATCCTATGTAGAGACCCCATTATTGCTCTTTCTTTGGCAACCCTGTCATGCTAGCATCGGTCCTTTTCACCTTAAACTTTGTAGCTTCCCTTTGGATGGTCTTGTTGATGTTTAGGCTCTCCCTGCCCCAATGTACTCTCCACTATATGCTTGTGAGGCTCTTTTATGCATAGGTAATCCTCGATGGCACTAAGGCCTTTACTCAAAGCCACCATGCACACTTTAGAATTCCCATACATATTCCAAACAAGAAAAAGCTAAATAGAGAGGCCCCCTTCACCAATTTGGAACTAGTCCTCATCACAAGCCAACAAACCCATCCTTGTCTGAGCCCTAGCCAAGATTTTTTCTAGGCCACCTCTCTAATCCTCATGAATGCAAGAAATCATGAGCCACCTCACCTTAGCCATTGTGCCTAATTTCAAACACCATGTTGAGAAGTGACGCAAGAGCATCTTGAATTCTTTGCAATCTTGCATTATCCAAAAATAGTTTGTTGCTTTATGTTCCTATTCCTGGTTGACAGTTTGGTTCACCAATTTCACATCTTGAGGAGATTTTGGTTGTGATCTTAGAATCATGTTCTAAACTCTCTTTAGTTCCCATCTCACAGATCGCATCTCTTTTGTGTAAATTTTTTTTGAGTTATCTTCTCTATGACTCATGTTGTATTCCTAGTTTCTTGTTCATGGTGATCATGTTCAGTGGCTATGTGTTCATATATTCTTGTGTTGCTATTAGTTTTTCTTGTTGAGGACCTATCTTGGAATCATTTTTGGTGATCACACTATGTTTGGATCATGGACCTTCATGTTTGGACTCTTATGGTTGCTTTGGGTAGCATGCTCTTTTCTTCCTAAGATGAGTTTGATGATTTTAGTTGTGGTCATTTTTCTTTGATTGTTGGCATGTGCAATCTTGGTGTGTGATTGAAGGATCTTGTGTGGACCTATATCTATGGTCACACCTTCTTATGTTCTCTTTGGTAGTTGTTTGGTTTATTTTGTTGATGACCCTTATTTATTTGTAAACATTTCATTGGAGAGGTAACTCTTGGCCGACCCTTTTTTGTGTAGTTCAGTGTATGTACTCAAATTATTATAATTATGTACATAGTACTCTTAGAGGATATTAGTTTGGTTGATCATGAGGCACTAAGCTTTCAGATTGAATTCATTTATATCTATCCCAAAATAAATGAATGATCTTGCACTCTTTGTGTGTGTGTGTGTGTGTGTGTTGTTTCTTCCATGTGTGTATATATGTGAGGTTGGAAAGCCCATATTTGGGTACTCCTCCTTAGTACTGTGTCAAGTGGTATCAGAGTAGGTCTCTTTTACAATCCCTAGTTTATATGGTTGTAGGGTATTAGGTTTTGATTTGGCCTACAATTGCAGAGGGTTACAAAGATGGTTCATGGAAGGAGAGATGTAGATCATGTTATGTTAGATATGTTAAAGAAAATTTTTGTAATACTTGAAGCTGTTGAGACACCCCAAAGAAGAGGAAGACCTAATGAGGATGATAGTGAAGATGAGGTTGAGGAAGTACAAGAAGGAGAAGCAGCACCAACGCCTATTCTAGAACAAGGTAAAGAAAGATTTTGGAGAGCTTTAACAAGCATTAATTGCAAATCTCACTTCAATCCTCCTTAGTATATTGGAAAATTGGATTTAGATGAGTTGATGTACTAGATCTCTGAGATGGAGAAGTATTTCAATTATGAAAACATTTTGGTAGATAAGAAGGTAAAAATTGAAAGAACTAAGTTGAAAGGACCTGCATCCTTCTAGTGGGAACATTTTCAGAGTGATCAACAAAGAAGAGGTAAAGATAAAATCAAGGTATCGAAAAAGATGATTAATAAGTTAAAGGGTAAATTTATACCTAGTGATTAGAAGATTAGCCTGTTAGAGAGAATAAAAAAATTGAATTTCCCTTCTAGTGGGATTTCTGGAAACCAGAAGATTGTGGTGCAAAACTACAATTGTGTGACCTATCTTGTACATTGTGAGACCTATTATGGATCTCCTCATTAATCATGGCCCTCTCTATGGTATATTGTAAATCTTCAGGAGGTACCATCTGCACCTTATCAGATATAGCATAATTCAACCCTCTAATAAAGTAGTTGACCTAAAGTTTCTCATCCTTCATATAATCTACATAGGGAAGGAGCTTGAGAAACTCACTCTCATACTATGCCACATATAGACATCTATGTTGTAGGTCATGAAACTTTTCAATATGACGTTGTCTAAAATGCTCTAACATATATCATGATTTGAACCTCTCAAGGATGGTATCCCATGTGAGGGTTTCTATGACTAGGTGGTTGTTATAATCCTCCTACCTCCACCAAGTGGAAGAGGTCCCTCTCAACATGTGAGCTTAAAATAGTGCCTTAAGGTTTCTCTCATAGGGGTGCAACCCAAAGCAATGCTCGAGACCCAAAAGCCAAGCCTCAGCAACTGTCCCACTTGTAGATCCTAAAAAGGGTGGTGGCTTAAGTCGTAGAAAGTCTCTAATCTAGTCCCTTGTATCATGTGGTGCTCTCCACACTATCACTAGTGGTGGCTTTGGCATGTGAATTGACTCACCCTCATGGTCTTCCTAATCCTCAACCTATTTAGGAGGAGGACTCCTACTCTGCTCATGGGCCTCAACCTGCTGACCTCCTCGAGGCAATCTAGCCATAATAATACTGGCTAAATTCTATAGTGCATTAAGTATATCCTAGTTGGGATTAGGTGGTGGTACAAGAGGGGGCCCCAGCTCACCACCTACTCCCTCAACTACCTACTCTGCACCCTCTACTACCACATGGAAAGCCCTTACTCTTTGTCCACATCAACGAGCATTCCACAAGACTAGAGGCATCCTAAAATAAGGTAGACAAAAAAATAGTAAGTTGAAAATGCAAAGGGTTAGATTCTTAGAGTAGAAACTATGCTCTAATACTAGAATGTAATGCCCAAAAACTAGGATAAAAAACAATAACATTTTTTTTGAAAAGAACACTAATCAACAATCTAGGTTGCACATGAGCTTACTAGGTACAAAACTCAAGGCAAAAAGACTAACGCAAAATGAATCCTAAGGGGAATCATGGCATGCGCTAGCATGCCAACATCCCTTATTCATCATATGACATTAACCAATGGATCAACCCTAACTAGGTTTGGTATAAAAATAGTCTATAAGGTTAAGGTTGGTTCAAATTCCAATTAATTAATAATCAAAGTTTCCCAAATCAAAAAATTGGGTAAGAGAACTAAATAGTTGATGATCAAAGATACAATTAATTCTAGGGAATGTACCCCTAGATAAGTATGTGATCTATATAAAGTTTCAATATAACATAATAATATTCCCCTTAAGGAATTTTAAATGAATTAACAAATTCCTCTTATAACCCAGTTATTGAAAGGAGTTAATAAGGTCATTAATTAAATAATAATTAAATAAAACATCCCATAATTTAAAATAGATATTAATATATACCCATTCCTAATTCTCTAATCTCAAATTAATATAGAATTAATAAAAAGAATCAATTAAATAATTTATTCAACATAAGCTTCTTAATTAATTTTAATAATGTTCTATATACTGACGATTCAATAAATAAGAAGGTCAATTTATAATAATTAAGGAATAATTAACTATCCTTCCAAAGCTATAATTATAACATTGATAAACTCCAAATAATTTAAATTTATGTATCACCTAAATTTCTAAAA
>BSBK01002065.1:10000-177500 GCA_027943335.1 Chamaecyparis obtusa
ACTAGTGGAAGTGTTTTTCTCCCTAGTCTCATTTTCCTATTAGCAAAACATTCCTTCTTCCCTACCCTCATCCCAAGGCAAAGTAGATATATTGGTTCTTTTTTTCTTGCCACATGCCCATAACTAAGGAATGGAAGGATAATCAAGACATGGGGGAAGGATATAACCTTGGAAGCATACCCAATTTCGTCACTCTCAAAGAAGGCTCTCTTTGAGAGGCTATTTGGAAGCTTTGGGTTATGAAAAAGGTAAAAATTAACCCCCAAACCTATGTATATGCATTGGGGTACCTAAAACTAACCTTCACCACTCCCTTGCACTAAATTTAACCTCTCTAAAACCCACGTGAAGTTAAATCATGAATATGAGAAAGATGTACCTCATGCCTTGGTTCCTTAGCCCATTAACTACACCTAGGGACTGACAAGGTGACCTAAGATTAAGGTAAGGTCAAACATTCCACTTAGGCATGCGAACACATAACCCTAGTCTCATGTGACACAACAAAAGAAAATACATATCACATCACTTAATTTACACATGGCATGCCAAATAGATAAACATATTACATTTACACACATAATTTGCATCCAATTATGCACCTTAAGACACATACAAATTATGTTCACTCAACATCACCTTTACAAATTAAAAACACATAACAACAAGGTTGTTCTCTTCTTAGATTTGACCTTGGCCTTTACTATTTTCACATTGATCCATCCTTGTTTCCCCGCATTAAAAACCATGGTCATAATCCTACACACTCGATTTAGATATTAGTACCACATGAAATCATCACATATACAATCACATTGAAAAGAAACATGATCCATATTAACATTAAAATAAAAATATATTGACAAAATACATTTCATGATTTCAACATAAATATAAACCATATTGTATCCTATTTCCCATAAGCATCATATGTAAGTCTAGTTTCACTTAAACAAATAACCCTAAGTCAAATGCAAAATCGATGCATTAGTAAATCAATCATCATAACTATCTCAATTTCCTATTCAGTAAGATTACATAAATAAAAATGTAGAATCTAGGATTCTATTATCTTTCTATATCATAAAGTTGGGATGAATCTAACATAAGCATGTAAATTTATGTCTAACATCATTATCCATATAAACATGTAAAATCATCTCATAATGTCTAATGACAAGAATTCATAATCAAAATGAGTCTAATATCTCAAACCAATGTATCATCTAGATAGTCCACGGGTGAAAACATTAGTCAAGATAAGATGGGTTGGGGTAGGACCTCACATCCTTCCCCCTAGGCATGAACTTCCTCCTGGAGTTCATCAAATAGATGGGGATACTGAGCTCTCATCAGTGTTATATCTTCCCAAGATGTTGTGACCTCATCATAGCAATCTCACTAAACCCTAACCTGGTCCAGCTCTCAGCCTCGAAGGGCTAGGGTCCTATGAGCTAGTATACGAATGGGCTCCAAAGCCAGCTACTCATCCGACTCCACCTATAAATTATCTTAATCAATGATATGAGACTCATCATAAATATCTTTCCTCAAAAAAAATACATGAAACACATCGTGGATGCATGATAGGCTAGGTGACAAAGCTAAATGGTATGCAACTGGGCCTATCCTCTCCAAAATCTCAAAAGGTCTAAAAAAGAAAGGGACCATCTTAGAACCCTTTCCAAAATTGATTGGGCTCTTATGTTGATGCACTCTCAAAATGAATCTATCCCTAACCAGATACTCCCTCTCAATCCTCCCTGCATTTGCATACTTCTTATGTCAATTTTGGGCTTCTCTAAGACCCTGCTTGATCAAATCTACCTACTGCTCCATCTAT
The DNA here is from genome assembly GCA_027943335.1 of Chamaecyparis obtusa. Classification (NCBI taxonomy): domain Eukaryota; kingdom Viridiplantae; phylum Streptophyta; class Pinopsida; order Cupressales; family Cupressaceae; genus Chamaecyparis; species Chamaecyparis obtusa. The sequence goes on from BSBK01002065.1 coordinate 11,844, forward strand.
CTGACTAAATCTAAACCAATAGAAAGTCTATCCTCAGTACTATCCCAACTCAACTGTGCCCTACAAGGTCTACCATAAAAGGTCTGGTAGGGAGGCATACCCAATGATGTATGATGCCCATTATTATAGGAAAACTTGACTAAATGTGGATACTCCTCCCACCTAACCGAATGATCCATAACATACATGCATAGCATTTCCTCTAACACCTAGTTGACTCTTAGTCTGACCATCTATCTTTGGATGATAAGTTGTGTTGAAGTTGAGCCTGGTGCCTAAAGTGGTCTAAAAATCTCTCCAAAGAGATGAAGTAAAGAGAGAATCCCTGCATTAGATATAATCATATGAGGAATTCCATGACATCTAAAAATATCTCACAAGAAAATGTGTGCCACTAAAGGTGTTGTGAAAGTAGTACAAATAGGTGAGAAGAGGGCTATCTTGGTCAACCTATCCACTGTCACCATTATTGGAGATTTGTCAGCAAGCCAGTGTTGACTATATGTTTGTCATTGATGACAACATATGGTAAGCAATGTGCACTGAAGTATTAAGTAGTAAGCCTTGAGAATATGTTACATGAATATGTTATCAACATTATATCATGGATGCAGAGGCTGATTATGTGTACAGACAGTTGTGTAGTAGTTTGTGTCAATAATGTTCCTAACAGAGTTATAGATAGAGTTCGGTATGAGATTCATAGTATGGTTATCACAGACCCTTACATATACATATTTATGTTGTAGATATATGTATGAAGATATGATCATGGACACATAGTAAGATATGCAATAGAAGTTAAGTTATGATGTTCATAGTTAACAGTCATAGTTTCCTGAGATTATCCAAAGAAGCCAACACATATTATATTGGTACATGAGTCACACCTATCATTTTTTATATGCACTTGGATTAGTGTTTATTGGAGAGTTAAGAATGTTTTTTTAAGAGCACATGATGTAATTCAACATGAGGAGAAAGTGTCAGTTAATTTGGTGTAACTGATAGTTTGAAGCAATGTGTTCACTCATATTGAGTTAGACAGGTCCCAGTTTATGTTGTGTGCTTAGTAGAGCTGACAAAGATGTTAATGGAGAGTTTGATTGTTTTTCTAATATGATTTCAGAATGGTTATAACAAGTCAACTTGATTATATCATTTAGAAGAAAGATACTTATAGACAGTCATTTGTGATTGCTAAGTCTGGCATTCAGTTGAAAGAAAAGAGTAGAGAAGAAGGTGTGAAGTGTTGTGCCATCTGCAAAAGGTCTATGTGACAAAGTAAAGAGTGTGTGCTATTCATTGGAACTAATCAAAACAACATGTCTACCTCACAGTTGACCAAGATTCAGATATAGTGTGTATCTATTTTATAGAAGGTTATAGCCTTCACCCCTTTGAGCAGTGAGCTCTCAGACAATGCATCCTCATCCCTAATAGGGTTAATTGTAAAGGACTACTAACAGGGTCTGATCCTTAACTAGATCACTATACTTATTATTGGAGATTTTCCAATAAGATAGTACTGACTGTGTGTTTGTCATTGATGACAACATATGGTAAGAAGCATGCATGGAAGACTCATGCAGTGATATTTTAGTATATGTAGCATGAACATGTTATCAACATGATATCATGGATGCAGAGGTTGATATTGAATACAGGTAGTTATGTAGCAGCTTGTGTCAGTAGTGTTCCTGATAGAGTTACAGGCAGTGTTCTATGAGTAAATCTTTGTACATTAATCATGGAACCTTTCACATTTGGATATGTGATGAAGTTATGTTAGTGATGTTACATTCATGGATGTAGAGTTTGACAATCAATAGAAGTGAATTTATGTAGTCACTATTCACTAGTTAAAGTTTCATGTGTTTATTCAGAAGAGCCGATAGAGATTATGTTGATATAGGAGTTGCGCCTATCATTTCAGTATGCACCCTTGGATTAGTGATGGAGAAGATTTAATAATGTTTAGATAAGAGTGCATGATGAAATTCATCTTGAGAAGAAAGTTTTAGTTAGTTTGGTAGAGCCAACAGTGTGTAGCGTGCATCTTCACTTACTGATTTAGACAGGTCCCAGTTTGTGATGCATTCTTAGTAGAGCCAAAAAAAATGTTATTAGAGTTTGTTATGGTTTCTCTAATATGATTTCAAGGTGGTTCTAATAGGTTGACTTGATTATATCATTTAGAGAAAATATATTTATAGGTAGTCATTTGTGATTGCTAAGGTATGGTTTAGAGTTGATTGTGAAGAGCAGAGTAGAGAGTGTGAAGTGTTGAGTCATTAACAGAATGTCTATGTGACCAAGTAAATAGTTTGTGCTATACATTAGAACTGATCCAAATAGTAGGTCAAAGTGTAGCTCACCAAGATCCAAATATAGTGTGTATCTATTACTCAGAAGGTTGTAGCCTTCACCACTTGATCAGTGAGCTCTAGGACAATGCGTCCACACCCCTAACAAGGTTTATTGTAAAAGACTCCTAGCAGGGTCCAACCCTTGACTAGGTCTACAATGCTAAATGTAATGTAAAGACAACTCCTAATAAGATTAAGGATCTTCTAACAAGGATCACAATACACTAGTGCATAATATTAGTGGTTGTTAATTCCCAACAAGGTTTTTACCTATTTGGGTTTCCCCGTAACCAAAATTGTTGTGTTGTGTTCAAGTGTTCTTTCATTTTATTTATTATTTATGTTTAATTATACTTAATTGGATAAAGAATTGAAAATTGTAGATAACTAATTCAACCCCCCCCCCCATCTTAGTTATCTCTTGGGACTATTCTTAACAATTGGTATCAGAGCCAAGTGCCTCAGAGAAAAAGTTTAACATCTTGAGGTTGATCAAATAACATTCTTTAGAAAAGATAGTCCTAAGTTTGATGGAGAGAATTATCTTGATTGGAAGAACAAGATGATGACATATTTATAGTGTGTTTCCTTTGAAATTTTTGAAGTGGCTATTAAAGAAGTTTAGATCCCCTATCTTGCATATCTTGCAAAGGATGATGCTACTAGCAAGTAGAAGGATTTGTTCCATCAGAATGCAATTTCAAAAGAAGCCCTTATTAGCATCCTATCTGATAGTGATTTTTTAGAGATAAAGAAAGTAGATACAACCTACAAGATATGGAAGCACCTAGAAGACATGTTTGAAGGAGATAAAGAAGAAAAAATTGCATGTAGAAAGACATGGAAGAAAAAGTACAATACTTTGGAGATGCTACTTGAGGAGAACATAAGAGCCTACGATCAAAACATTAATGAAGGAGTTGCTGGAATCAGAAATAATGGTGGAGAAATTTTTGAAGAAGACATCATGGATAAACTGATGACTGCATTGACACCAGAATATGAGAACAAGATAAACATCCTTGATGATACTATGCAATTTTCAAAAAAATTCAAAAGATAAACCTTAATCATCAAGATTGATGCATTTGAGATATCAAGTTTGAAGAAGGAGCCTAAAAGTGAGACAACCTTCAAAGTTTCAGTCCATGGTAAGAAATCTATAAACACTTCTAGTAATTTTGATGATAATGATGAAGAGAAAACAATAGATAATTTTATTGCTATGATTTCTAAATGAGAAAAGAAAGGAAAAGGAAAATATGAAGGTCAATTGCCATTTAAATACTTTTCATGTAATACGATTGGTCACTTTGCATCTAAGTGTCCTACAAGAGCTAAAAAGTATAGGGATAACTATAATCCTAAGTATAAAGAGGAATGCTACTATGCTGGAGATGGAGTATCAGATGAAGAATCAGTAGAAGAGGAAATTGGATTCATTTCTCTTGAAGATGAAAAGAATTCACAAGAGTTAGCACTAATTTCACAAGCTAACATTAGAACAAATTGGATCATTGATAGTGGTTTCTCACATCACATGACATGAGACAAAGATAGATTTGTTCATTTGGACAAATACAAAGGAGGCACGATTAGATTTGGAGATAACACTCCTAAACCCATCATTGGAAGAGGAGCCATCACCTTGGATGGAAAGAATAGCATTGATGATGTTCTTCATGTTGATGGTTTGAAACATAACCTAGTAAACGTTGGGAAGTTACTTGAAAAAGGTTACAAGTTGGAATTCAATGGAAACAAGTGCATTATTAAAAAAAAAGAAGGAGAAATGATTGCATTAGGATCAAAAACTAAAGGTAATGTTTTTCATCTTAATCTAGAAGAAATTTATTTTGTTGCTCAATTATATGATAGTTGGTTGTGGCAAAAAAGACACCGTCAAATCAATTTTGATAACATAGTAAAGATCAGTAATGTTAAGGCAGTTATAGACCTACCTAGCATAGCAAAGCCAGTTGATACTATCTGCAGGGAATGTGGAATGGGAAAACATGTAAGGAATTCATTCAGGAGCAAGCATAATTTAGTAGAGAACAAGATGGATCTCATTCATATAGACCTATGTGGACCAACTCAAATAAGATCATACTATGGTGAAAGGTATTTCATTTTTTTTGTAGATGATTACTCTAGAATGATGTGGATTGTGTTCTTGAAAGATAAGTTAGAAGCATTTGAGAAGTTCAAAATATTTAAAGCCAAGGTTGAGAATGAATCTGGACTGAAGATAAAATGTCTAAGATTGGATAGAGGAGGAGAATTCACATCCGACAGATTCTATGAGTACTGCAAAGAACATGGCATAAAGAGATAGTTGAGTGGACCTAGAACCCCTCAGTAGAATGGGATTGTAGAGAGAAGGAATAGGATCATCCTTGATACAACGTGCACCATCATGATTGAAGGAAATGTTTCACACGCCTATTGGACAGATGCAGTCAATACATTAGTCTATACAATCAACAGAATACAATTGAGGTCTAGCGTAGACAAGACACCTTATGAGCTATGGTTTGGTAATGTTCCCATAGTAAAATACTTTATAATATTTGGAGGCAAGTGCTACATCAAGAGGGATGAAGCAATAGGCAAGTTTGATGCAAGAAGTGATTAAGGTATTTTTCTTGGTTACTCTACTAAAAGTATAGCTTATAAATGTCTTAACTTGAGATTAAAGAAGATCATTGAAAGTGCTTATGTTAAGATTGATGAAAAGTCTATGGTTCAAGAAAGATACCATGATTACTCACCTATGATTGAAGAAGAACCCAGACCTTCCACTAGTGAGACAGTTGTTGAAGAGATGTTTGATAGTATTGATGTATTGTTTAATGACCTAGAAACAAGTGAAGAAAAAAACAAGAAAAAAGATGAGTCAATATCACCTAAAGTTCCAAAGTATACATCTAGATAGCATTCTAAGGATGAGATCATTGGAGATTAGAGAGGAAAATTCACAACAAGATCAAAACCCAAGAGTTATGCAAGCAATGAGGGGGTATGTTTACTATCTCAGATTGAATGTTTGAGTGTTGAAGATGATTGTAATGATTCAGATTAACATGATGCTATGAAAGAAGAACTAGATTAGATTATCAAGAATGATACTTGGGAACTGGTCCCAAGACCTAGTGATAAGAATGTAATTGGAACAAAGTGGATATTTAGAAACAAGATGAATGAAGATGGTACAATACTAAGGAATAAAGCAAGGTTAGTATGTAAGGGATATGCACAAAGAGAAGGCATTGACTATTCAGACACCTTTGCACTAGTGAGAAGATTAGAAGCTATTAAGTTATTTCTAGCTTATGAAACATTGAAAAAATTTAGAGTTTACTAGATGGATGTTAATTCAACATTCTTGAATGGAGAGCTAAAGGAAGAAGTATACATTGAGTAGCCAGAATGATTCACCTTATCAGATAAGCCTGATATGGTATGCAGATTGAAGAAAGCGCTCTATGGACTTAAGCAAGCCCCTAGAGAATGGTATGAGAGACTTGATGGATATCTAAAAAGTATTGGATTCAACAAAGGAGTAGTGGATTGTAATCTATTCATTAGAAAGACATCTAAAGGAATACTACTTGTAGCTATATTTGTTGATGACATTATCTTTGGAGGAAATGACAAACTTAGCGAAGAATTTTCTATGGAAATGAAAAGTGAGTTTGAGATGAACATGGTTGGACCTATCAAATACTTTTTGGGATTGAATGTACAACAAACTGAGAAAGGTATTTTCATAAACCACTCTAAATATGTGAAAGAAATATTGAAGACATTTAAGATGGATGATTGTAAGCCACTAGGTACACCTATGATAACAAGATGCAAGCTTACAAAGGAAGATGATTCTCTAGTAGTAGATATGGATTTGTATAAGTCTATGATTGGTAAACTCATATATCTTACTCAAACTAGACCATACATTTCCAATGTAGTTGGAATTGTTGGAAGATTTGTAGTAGAGCCTAAACAAAGTCACCTCATGATAGTAAAAAGAATATTCAGATATTTACAGGGAACTATGGATTATGGTCTATGGTATCCTAATTCAGAGAATGTTGAGCTTCATGTTTATACAGATGTTGATTGGGAAGGATGCATTGATGATCGAAAGAATACATCAGGTGGAGCAGTGTTTCTTGGTGACAGACTTGTCACTTGGACAAGCAAGAAACAAAATTGTATTTTTCAGTCAACAACAGAAGAAGAGTATGTTGTAGCAGCCCTAAATTGTTCTAAAATTATTTAGATCAAGAAAATGGTAAAGGAATTTGGAATTAAGATTGATTATCCTATTGTTATTCATTGTGATAACACTAGCACTATCAACATGTCAAAGAACCCTGTGATGCATCCAAAGAAAAAACACATAGAGATTAAGTATCACTTCCTAAGAGATAAAGTGGAAAAGAAAGAGGTCAAGTTGGAATTTGTAAGCACTAAAGGTTAGTTGGAAGGCATATTCACAAAGCCTTTTCCAAAGGATACTTTTGAGTATCTTAGGGAGAAGCTGGGAGTAATTCTCTTCCTTGATTTTTCTTAAAAGAAAGTAAGAAGTGCATCAGTCCTCAGGCACTGAATGATGGTTGATTACTCTACTTTAGGAGTAGTACCAGTGCATAAACTATTTGGCACCCTTTTCCATTGATGTCAAAGGAGTAGTATGTAGTCATGAAAAACAATACTAAAGGGGGAGTAATACTTAGTTAGGGAAGCATTTTAGTTGAGGAAATGAAGAATATTGAAGAATATTATAGTAGATGGAGGATTCCTCCTTGGGGGAGTTTTTGATGAGGAAATGGAGAATGTTATAAAAGAATTGTTCATTTGGGTTGGTGACATTTTTCATTCCATATGTTTCCATCAATGCCAAAGGGGGAGATTGTTGGAGATTTGCTAGCAAGCCAATATTGACTATATGTTTGTCATCGATGACAACATATGGTAAGAAACATGCATGGAACACTCATGCAGTGATCTTTCAGTATATGTAGCATGAAAATGTTATCAACATGATATCATGGATTTAGATTTTAATATTGAATATAGACAGTTATGTAGAAACTTGTGTTAGTAGTGTTCCTGACAGAGTTACAGGAAGTGTTCTAAGTAAATGTCCCTACATTAATCATGGAGCCTTGCACATTTGGATATGTGATGAAGTAATGTTAGTGATGTTACATTCATGGATGCAGAGTCTAACGATTAGTAGAAGTGAAGTTATACAGTCGCTATTCACCAGTTACAATTTTAGGTGTTTATTCAGAAGAGCAAATAGAGATTATGTTGATACAGGAGTTGTGCCTATCATTTCAGTATGCGCCCTTGGATTAGTGATTGGATAAGAGTTAATAATGTTTGGATAAGAGCACATGATGAAATTCATCTTGAGAAGGAAGTTCCAATTATTTTGGTAGAGATGAAAGTGTGTAGCATGCATCTACACTTATTGATTTAGACATTTCCTAGTTTGTGATGCATGCTTAGTAGAGATGACAAAATTATTATTAGAGTTTGTTATGGTTTCTCTAAAATTATTTCAAGGTGGTTGTAACAGACTGAATTTATTATATCATTTAGAGAAAATATATTTATAGGTAGTCATTTGTGATTGCTAAGGTATGGTTCAAAGTTGATTGTGAAGAGTAGAGTAGAGAGTGTGAAGTGTTGAGCCATCAACAAAAGGTCTATGTGACCAAGTAAAGAGTTTCTACTATACATTGGAATTGATCTAGATAGGAGGTCAAAGTTCAATTCACCAAGATCATGATATAGTGTGTATTTGTTACTCTGAAGGTTGTAGCCTTCACCACTTAAGCAGTGAGCTCTAGGACAATGCGTCCACACCCCTAACAGGGTTTATTATAAAATAATCCTAATAGGGTTTGACCCTTGACTAGGTCTACTATACTAAATGTAATGTAAGGACAACTCCTAATAGGGTTAAGGATCTTCTAACAAGGATCACAATACACTAGTGTAGAATATTCGTGGGTGTCAATTCCAACCAAGGTTCTTACCTATTTGGGTTTCCCCGTAACCAAAATTGTTGTGTTGTGTTCAGGCATTCTTTCATTGTGTTTATGCTTTATTGTGAAGTATACTTAATTGGATAAAGAATTGAAACTTTTAGGTAACTGATTCACCCCTCCTCATAGTTATCTCTTGGGACTATTCTTAACACTTATTACATTGTAAAGATAAACTCCTAATAGGGTTGTGAGATCTTCTAACAAGGATCATTATACAATAGTGCAATTTTAGTGGGTGTCAATTCCCACTGGGGTTTTTACCTATTTGGGTTTCCCCATAACCAAAATTGTGTTCATGTGTTATTGTGTATGTTTGTAATGTTCTTCTATACTTAATTGGATAAAGAATTGAATCTTGTAGATAACTAATTCACCTCCCCCCCTCTTAGTTATATGTTGGGACTATTCCTAACAATTGGTATCAGAGAAAAGTGCCTTAGAGAGAAAGTTTAACAACTTGAGGTTTATTAGATGGCATTCTTTAGAAAAGAAATTGCTATGTTGGATGCAGAGAACTATCTAGACTGGAAGAAAAAAATGATGACACATTTGAAGTGCATTACTTTTTATATTTTTGAATTAGCTACCAAAGAAGGTCATAGTCTTTCTCTAGTATATGTTGCAAAAGATGATGCAACTTTGAAGAAAAAGGAGATGTTCACTTTAAATGCTATTGCCAAGGAAGCCCTTATCATTTCCCTATCTGACAGTGATTTTTTAGAGATCAAGAAGATGGAAAAAGCCTATAAGATTTGGGATTATCTAGAAGACATGTTTGAAGGAAATATTCAAGACAAGAATGCATACAAAAAGACATGGAAGAAAAGATACAATACATTAGAGATGTTACCTGATGAGAATGTCAGGGCCTACAATCAAAGGATTAATGAAGTAGTTGTAGTAATTAGAAAGAATGGTGAAGAAATCTCAGAAGAAGACATAATGAATAAATTGATGACTACCTTAACACCAGAATATGACAACAAGATATGCATCCTAGATGAGACTATGCAATCCACAAAAGACTTCAAAAAAGAGACTTTAATTAGAAATCTTTTAACCTTTGAGATATCAAGATTGAAGACAAAGCCTAAAAGTGAAACAACATTCAGAGCTTCAATCCATGGTAAGAAACCATTGAACACTTCTAGTAATTTTGATGATGACGATGAAGAGAAAGAACTAGATGATTTCATTGCTTGATTGCTAAGAAAGAAAATAAAGGAAAAGGGAAATATGAAGGTCAATTACCATTCAAATTCTTTTCATGTAATAAGATTGGTCACTTTGCATCTAAGTATCCTACTAGAGTCAAGAAGTTCAAAAATAACTACAAGCCTAAGTATACAAGAAAATGTTACTATGGTGGTGATGGAGTATCTAATGAAGAATCAATAGAAGATGAAATTGGATTCATTTCTCTTGAAGATGAAAATAAAGCACAAGAGTTAGCACTGATTTCACAAGAAAACATCATGAGTGATTGGATCATTGACAGTGGTTATTCACATCATATGACATGAGACAAAGATAGATTTGTACATCTAGATAGGTACAAAGATGGAATGGTTAGGTTTGGAGACAACACTCCTTAACATATCCTTGGTAGAGGAGCAATCACCTTGGATGGAAATAACAACACTGATGATGTTCTTTATGTTGATAGTTTGCAACATAACTCACTAAGTGTTGGACAGTTGCTTGATAAAGGATATTAGTTGGAATTAAAAGATAGCAAGTGCATTATTAACAACAAAGAAGGAGAGATGATTGCATCAGGTTCAAATGCTAAAGGTAATATTTTTTAGCTTAATCCTGAAGCAAGTTGTTTTGTTACTAAAGTCTATGATAGTTGGTTATGGCATGAGAGACTATGTCACATCAATTTTGACAACATATTAAAAATAAGCAATGTAAAGGAAGTAAGACACCTTCCTAGCATTACAAAAATAGTTGATACAATATGTAGAAAATGTGTGATGGGAAAGCATGTGAGGAATTCATTTAGAAGCAAGAACAATGAAAAAGAGAACAAGTTAGATCTCATACATATAGACTTATGTGGACCAACTCAAACAAGATCATAATATGGTGAAAGGTACTTTATTTTATTTGTTGATGACTATTCTAGAATGATGTGGGTTGTGTTCTTAAAGGACAAGTTTGAAGCATTTGAGAAGTTCAAAATATTCAAAGCTAAGGTTGAAAATGATTCTAGATTGAAGATTAAATGTCTAAGATTAGATGGAGGAGGAGAATTCACCTCTGATAGATTTTATGAGTACTGTGAAGAACATGGGATAAAGAGACAGTTAACTGCACCAATAAACCCTCAAAAAATGGAATAGCAGAAAGAATAAATAGGATCATTCTTGACATAGAACACACTATTATGATTGAAGGAAAGGTGGCATACACCTATTGGAGAGATGCAGTCGATATTGCAGTCTATACAATCAATAGAATTCAATTGAGACCTGGTGCAGACAAGACACCTTATGAGCTATGGTTTGGTAATGTACCTACAATGAAATACTTCAAAATATTTGGAAGCAAGTGCTACATCAAGAGAGATGAAGCTATAGCCAATTTTGATGCAAGAAGTGATGAAGGTATTTTTCTTGGTTACTCTACTAAAAGAAAATCTTGTAGATGTTTTAATTTGAGATTGATGAAGATCATTAAAAGTTCTCATGTAAAGATTGATGAAAATTTTATGATTCAAGAGAGATATCATAATTATATACCTATGATTGAAGAAGAACCTAGACCTACCACTAGTGAAGCAATTGTTCCTAAATGTTCCTAAATTCACATCTAGATATCATTCAAAAGAAGACATCATTGGAGATCAGAGTAGAAAAGTCATGACAAGATCAAAAGCAAAGAGTTCCACAACAAATGAAGAGGTATGTTTACTATCACAGATTGAACATATAAGTGTTGAAGGTGCATGTAATGATTTAGATTGGCATAAAGCAATGAAAGAAGATCTAGATCAAATAATTAATAATGATACATGGGAATTTCTCCCTAGGCCTAGTGATAAGAATGTGATTGGAACTAAGTGGATATTCATAAATAAGATGAACAAAGATGGAACCGTAGTAAGAAACAAAGAAAGTGTAGTGTGTAAAGGATATGTGAAAAGAGAAGGAATTGATTATTCAGGTACATTTTCCCTTGTAAGAAGATTGAAAGCCATAAATTTGTTTCTAGCATATGCTACCTTCAAAGACTTTAAGGTATACCAGATGGATGTTAAGTCAACATTCTTAAATGGAGAGTTTAAGGAAGAAGTATACATAGAAAAACTTGAAGGATTCACCCAAGTCAATGAAGAATATCAAACAAAAAATGAGAAATTGATACCTTATAAGAAAATGGTTGATTCCTTGAAATGAAACTTCACATTTGTCATGTTTCATCAGATCCATAAAACATAAAATAAAGTAGACGATGCTATGGCTACACTTGCTTCACTCCTTCAATTAGGGGAACATGAATCCAGATTTGAATTACTGGTGAAAGAGCTACATCACCCTATCTGTGACTCCTAAGAAAGTCATCTCATTTGTACCCTTGTTGGTCATGAGTCATCCCGTTATGGTGCCATTTACTCATACCTTCATGATGGCATTATCCCTAAAACCTTTAACCAATTTGAACATAGAAACCTTACCTGAAACACCTCTCACCATTCCCTTATCTTTGGTGATTTATATAGGAGGGGTCTAGATGAAATAGTTCTTAGATGCTTAGAAAAGGAAGAATCTGACCAAGCGTTAGTTGAAATTCATGAGGGTATCTATGGGGGACATTCCAATGGTCTTTCCAAGGCCTAAAGGTTTCTTAGGGTGGGGTACTATTGGCATACGATGCTGGTTGATGTAGTAGCTTTTGCAAAGTCATGTGTAAAGTTTCAAAAAAATGGTAACCCAATACATGCTCTAGGTAGGGAGCTCATTCCTTCTATATCTCATTGGCCATTTCAGTACTGAGCCTTTAATCTTGTTGGGAAGATTCATCCCAGCTCATTAGGTGGACAAAAGTTTATTATCATTGCTACTAATTACTTCACTAAATGGGTAGAAGCTATCCCACTTTCTGTTGCCTCAGGCAAGACAATCTCCCTATTCATTTTGAACCATGTCATTTGTCGATATCAAGAGCCTTCTAAGATTATCACTAAAAATGAAGGCCAATTCAAAAATAAGGACCTTAAATAACTCTGCAAGAAATTCAATATTAAGAAATATTGGTCTTCCATTTACTTCCCACAAGGAAATGGTGAAGAAGAGGCATCAAACAAAACCATTCTTAAAATTGTACATAGAATAGAATGTAAGAGTGGTAGAGATTGACATTTATAGATAAATCTAGCTTTGTGGGCTTATATAATGAGTATTGGTATGCCTACTGGGCTACACCTTTTTCCCTTACTTATGGTGCTGAAGCAATGTTACCTTTAGAGGTTGAGATTCCTTCACTTAGAGTTTCCCTCAAAGGTCTAGTTACAGATGAAGACTACCACACCATGAGACTTCAAGAGTTAGAACTTCTAGATGAGAAATGCCAAGCATCATTTGACCATATGAGGGTTTATCAAAAGCGCATGTCCAAAGCCTTCAATAAAAAAGTTTTCCCTAGAGAATTCCAAGTGGGAGATCTTGTCCTACATGAAAATCCTAAGAATCAATAGCATAGAGATCAAAAGGGAAAATTTGAACCTAATTGGCTTGGACCTTACATCATTACCATAGATTTTGGGATAGGGGCTTATTTACTATCTATAGTAGAGGGAGAGCAACTCCCTGATCCTATCAATGTCTTGCACGTTAAAAAGTTCTATCCATGAAGCCCATTCTATCTGGGGGCATCCTTTGTACATACTTATTGATCCTGAAAAATCTCAAAAAAATGATATATTGTCAAAAATTCTAGAAATTTGAAAATGTCCTAAGAAATGATCATCTTAGTGAAAACCTAGCAATAGGTGCTTTGATGTATCTCAGAAAAAAATATATATTCCAAAAATACAAAAAAATTTAGAAAAGAAAAAAAAGGAAAAAGTTCCTTGGTGAAAACTTGGAAATAGGTGCCTTGTTAGCAAAAATACAAAAAAATTATAAAAAGTCCTAAAAAAAAAAATTGCAATAAAATCCAAGTGGTGAAAACCTAGAAACAAGCACTGGTTGAGGCCTTTGCACCCTTGTTTCTTAGCACGCGTCCTCGACATATAGCCTTTCTCCATCATGCCTTGACCTTTTGCATTGGTCTTTAGGACACCTTACAAATGGTATTTTTCAACACCACCCCAACTATGTTTTTCAACACTTCTCAGCTTGGTCTTACCTAGTTTTGTCATGTGATCTTACCTGCTTGCAATCATTTGATCCTTATCCTCGAAACTTAGTATTAGTTAACACACTCAAATTTTTTAAACATAACTCTTAATGCTTGAGATATTTCATGATCTTTTCTTTGTGTGGTGACTGTTATTGATTTTCATTGAGTGTCCTTGTCTAATAAGTCTCTCTAGTATGCATAGCTAGAGGACTTGGGGCATGGGGCATATTTTTATTTTCTTTCTTCTTGTGGGTGTGGTCTTAAAACTTTGGAGTGTCTCTTGTTGTCCCCTTGAAACACTTAGGTGATTTTCTAATGTCCATTCATAATAACCCAATGATGAAAATAAGTTCCTTAACATTCTCTAATAAATGATGAACACAAAATCCTATTTTACAGTTTCTCTATTGCAAGTACACCTTTGCATTTTCATGTAGGTTGCATTGCTAGACTTCATGTTAAATTGTATTTTTAGGCTACATTATGAGTTTGAGAGGTTTTTCTTTCATCTTTATTTCAGACTTTTAATCAATTATGGTTACGTTTTGATCTTCATTTCATTATCTTCTTTTGTGATCTTAATCAAAATTCTCTATCTTAAACCGTTGATTGATTTTGAGGCATTCTTTTTCTTGAGAAAAATTCTCTTTCCTTTCTCCATTTCTTTCCACCTCTTCCAAACTTCTCTCTTCCATTCACTTTGACCCCACTTCTTTTCTTCTAATTCAACCTTGGGGCATAATCTTTCATGCTTGATGATCTACCTTCATTCTGTGATACTTATATCTTTCATCTTACATCAAGAACCTTATTTTTAGTTCCATTTGATCAAATTTATCAATTTACTATTTCTCCTCTATCTCATTTCAATTTCAATCATGAGGGGGAAATACTTATCAAACTTCAATCCTTGATTCAACTTTATCAATCCTATCAATTGCTTCTCTTGGGGCAACTTTTCGTGAGACTCTTATCTGGGACATGACCATTACCTACTTATAGGGGTTTTGGCCTTGTCTTTTTCAATCAGCTTATCTTTGTCCTGACGTGTTCCCATCCATTGATCACACATCTAGGTTTTGTGATCCCAAATCGATCTCACACTTCAACTTCTTTCTTTGATTGCATGTGTTCCCATAAAAATCACACATTATCCAAAGAGGGGCAAATGTATGCACCCTAAAATGGTCACCTATATTTTGGGACTCCATTCTTCAATTTATCAAATGATGGAACCAATTTATCAATTTCTTGAATTAATGCCTCATAATATTTTCAATTCAAATCAATTTCCTTGATTAAATAGTAAGTAATTCAATTATTTTCAATATTTCCTAAGGTTTGATCATTTATCCTAAGTCTACTTTAATTAAAAGAAAATGCTCCCTTTTAAATAAATTTAAAAAAATCATTTAATTAAGAAATCACTTTGCTAAAATAATAAAAATAAAAAGAAAAAGAAAAAGAAAAGGTGCACTTTCCAAGGAGATAGAATCTTTTCACTTTTTGGAAAAGGTTTTTGCCTCTTTATTTCAACCACTCATTATTTTGCCTCTTAATCATGTCTTTTGATTTTACCTCTTGATAATCTTGAGCACACGGATCAACCAAGATTTAATCTCCACCATTGCTCATTTCTTTTTGCCTCTTAATCTTGACCATCCATTCATTTCAAAAGATTCTTTATAAGGAGCCCTCTTCTTCTCATTCGAAGATCCAAGATTTTATGTATTGTTATGTTGCAGGTTTGGAGAGTGATTTTGGAGGAGGGTTTGAGCACTTGAGCTTGAACATTGTAACTTCTCTTTTCTTGTCTTCTTCTCTCATTCCTCCATGGAAGTCCATTTAGATTACTTTTACACTTGCATGTTAGATTAGATCCATATTCCATTTCATAGAATAATCTTGCATGCATATTTCCTTTCATAGATTAGATTACTTTCATGCATTTTTATCATATAGAATAGCTTCCATTTTCATTTATATACATATTTGATGATCATGGAGACTAGCATTCTTTCTTTTCCTCTTTGAATCTCTCATTTTATGGTGTACTTTCATGAGCACAAACTAGGTCTAAACTGAGAGCCTCCATTACAAACCCTTGCACTCCATGAATAGAGAGTTATGAGTCACCATTTGAGACCTCATTCTTGAGAAATCTTTTATATAATGACTCATAGAAGTGTGTTAACATTTTAGCACACAATATGAAGATTGAAGAAAATCCCCTATGGACTTAAGCAAGCCCCTAGAGCATGGTATAAAAGACTTGATGGATACTTGACAAAGATTGGATTCAAGAAAGTAGTAGAAGATTGTAATTTGTTCATAAGAGAAACTTTTGATGGACTATTGTTAGTTGCTATATTTTTTTATGACATTATCTTTAGTGGAAATG
This sequence comes from Chamaecyparis obtusa, assembly GCA_027943335.1. Taxonomy (NCBI): domain Eukaryota; kingdom Viridiplantae; phylum Streptophyta; class Pinopsida; order Cupressales; family Cupressaceae; genus Chamaecyparis; species Chamaecyparis obtusa. The sequence goes on from BSBK01002065.1 coordinate 28,031, forward strand.
ACAAGCTTAGTGTATAATTTTCTAAGGAGATGCAGAGAGAATTTGACATGAGCATGATTGGACCTATCAAGTACTTTTTGGGATTGAATGTATAGCAAATAGATAAAGGTATATTCATAAGTCAGACTAAGCATGTGAAAGAGATCTTGAAGACATTCAAGATGGATGATTGCAAGATAGTTAGTACTCCTATGATAACAAGATGCAAGCTTTCAAAAGAAGATGATTCACCAGTAGTAGACATAACCTTATAGAAGTCTATAATTGGTAAGCTTATATATCTTACTCAAACTAGACTGGACATTTCCAATGCAGTTGGTATGGTTGGAATATTTGTAGCAGAACCTAAGAAAATTCATCTCATGGTAGTAAAGAGAAAATTTAGATACTTGAGAGGAACTATAGACTATGGTTTATGGTATCCTAATTTAGAAAATGTAGAACTTCATGTGTATACAAATGCAGATTGGGTAGGATGCGTGGATGATAGGAAGAGTACCTTAGGAGGAGTAGTATTTCTTAGAGATAGGCTTGTCACCTGGATAAGTAAGAAGAAAAATTGTATTTCTCAGTGAATAGTAGAAGCTAAGTATGTTGTAGTAGCATTAAATGGCTCTGTAATTGTGTGGATCAAGCAGATAATAAGATATTTTGGTATTCAGATTGATTATACTATTGTTATCCATTGTGATAACACTAGCACTATCTATATGTCTAAGAACCCTATGATGCATGTAGAGATAAAACACATTGAGATAAAATATCACTTCCTAAGAGAGAAAGTAGCAAAGAATGAAGTAAAGTTGAATTATGTGAGTACAAAAGATCAGCTAGCAGACATATTCACAAAGCCTTTACCAAAGGATACTTTTTAGTATCTTAGGGAGAAGTTGGGAGTAATTCCCTTCCCTGAATCTAATTATAAAATGAAGAAGTTCATTTGTCCTTAGTGATTGATGAAAGGTTGACTACTCTACTTCAAAAGTAGTACCAATGCTTAATTGTTTGGCTCCCTTTGCCATTGATGTTAAAGGGCGAGTAATATATAGTCATGAAAAACAAGAAAACAAGCAAGAGAAGCATGAAGAATGGGGGAGTATTCAGTAAGAGTTGCAATAGTTGGAGGATTCATCCTTGGGGGATTTTTGTTGAGGAAATGAAGAATGTTATAAAAAAATTGTACTTTTGGATTGATGGTGTTTTTCATTCCATATGTTTCCATCAATGCCAAAGGGAGAGATTGTTGGAGATTTTCTAGCAAGCTAGTGTTGACTGTATGTTTGTCATTGATGACAACATATGGTAAGAAACATGAGTGGAATTATTATGTAGTAAGCCTTGAGGATATGTTCCATGAATATGTTATCAACATTATATCATGGACACAGAGGTTGATTATAAGTACAGATAGTTGTGTAGTAGTTTGTGTCAGCAGTGTTCCTAATAGAGTCTAGTATGAGATTCATAGTATGGTTAGCATGGAGCCTTGCACGTACGTATGTATGTTGTAGATATATGTATGAATCTATGATCATGGAAGTAGAGTGAGATATGTAGTAGAAGTTATGTTATGATGTTCATAGTTTACAATCACAGTTTCCTAAGATTATCCAGAGGAGCCAACAAAGATTATATTGGTACAAGAGTTGTGCCTATTATTTTGGTAGGTGTTCTTGGATTAGTGTTTATTGGAGATTTAATAATGTTTTTTTAAGAGAGCATGATGTAATTTAGAATGAGGAGAAAGTATCAGTTAATTTTTTGGAGCCGACAATATGAAGTGATGTGTTCACTCATATTGAGTTGGATAGGTCCCAGTTTATGTTGCGTTCTTAGTAGAGCGAAAAAAATGTTAATGGAGAATTTTATTATTTCTCTAATACGATTTCAAGATGGTTCTAATAGGCTGACTTGATTATATCATTTAGAAGAAAGATACTTATAGGAAATCATATGTGATTGCTAAGTATGCCATTCATTTGAAAGAAAAGAGCAGAGAAGAAGGTGCAAAGTGTTGTGCCATCAGTAGAAGATCTATGTGACAAAGTAAAGAGTGTGTTTTATTCATTGAAATTGATCAAGATAGCAGGTCTACCTCATAGTTCACCAAGATCCAAATATAGTGTGAATCTTTTATACAAAAGGTTGTAGCCTTCACCCCTTTGAGGAGTGAGCTCTCGAATAGTGCATCCTCACCCCTAACAGGGTTAATTGTAAAAGACTCCTAGTAGGTTCTAACCCTTAAATAGGTCACTTTACTTATTGTATTGTAAAGATCAACTCCTAACAGGGTTGTAATATCTTCTAGTAGGGATCATTATACACTAGTGCAGTTTTAGTGGGTGTCAATTCCAACTAGGGTTTTTACCTATTTGGGTTTCCCAGTAACCAAAATTGTGTTCATGTGTTATTGTGTATGTGCTTAATGTTCTTCTATACTTAATTGGATAAAGAATTGAATCTTATAGATAACTGATTCACCCCCCCTCTCAGTTATCTCTTGGGACTATTCCTAACAACCATAATAGCATCATGGCATTGTGATGACATAGGAAGGAAACCTATAAAGTACATGGATATAATATCCCACTTCTAGTTAGGTATCTCATGTGGCTGGAGAAGACCACCTGGATGGTAGTGCTCTATCTTAACATGCTAGCACTCCAAGCTTCTAGCCATAACCTCTACAGTGTGCACCCTCATATCCAACCAATGATAGAGCTATCTCAAATCTTCATGTCACTTCTTAACTCTTGGGTGTGCTACATATGGAGCTCTATGAGTCTCAAGGATAATGAAGTCATGTTTTCCAACCTTTCCAATTGCAACTTTGTAACCATTTCCTCAAATGCCTAACTCTTTAAGCTACCACTATAAATGATAACCTTCCATACCTCATCAGAAACTCTACATCTGGTCTTGAAAAAAAATTTCCTCATCAGATCTCCCTTGTTACTTTCACTCCAAAGTGCTCTTCTTACCATCAAGTTCTTTTCCTTCTCAAGTTCATTCGGTGAATCTTCTTGCACCAAATAATTTATACTACTACCAATCTTCTTACTTGCATGTGTACACTGAAATGATCTATGTACTTCTTGTCCATAATTTTAACAAGTTCCTTAGAAGCCACCTCTATTATAACCACCTCCATGATTACTACCTCTTCCTCTAGGTGAAATTTCACCTTTCCACTCGATCTTGTCTTTGTCTAGATGTGTTTTCTCTTGATTAGATCTATTTTTTTCACCATAAGATCTTACTCTTCCTCTAGGGAATCTATCACCTCTGGCTCTTTGTCTTTGCTCATGTCTCTTGTTCAATTTCTCCTTAGTTTTCAAGGTAAACTGACAAGCTTCTTCAATGCTTTCCAATTTAACCAAACTAATTTCTTCTTGGATGGAAACTGTTAACCCGTTTAGGTACCTAGCAATGCTTTTAACTTCATCTTCAACATGTCCAAATTTGATGTCCAATCTATAGAACTCTTCAGTATAGTCCTTTATCGAGTTATCTTTCTACCTTAAACTTTGCATTTACCTAACTAGGTTAATTTTATAATCACTAGGTAAAAACTTTCCTTTCAACTTATTTACCATCTTATTCCATACCTTGATTTTATCTTTTCATTTCCTCTTTCATTCCAATTGCATATGCTCTCACCACAAGGATGCACGTCCTTTCAACTTTGTGCTTTCAATCTTTACTTTCTTCTCCTCAGGGACATTTTCATACTCAAAATACATTTCCATCTTAGTGATCTAGTCCACCAATTCATTAGAATCTAACCTTCCACTATATTCAAGAGGATTGAAGTGTGGTGTAGACTTCAGATTTGTCAAATCCTTCAACAATCTTTCCTCACCCTAATCCATCACAGGTGCAAGTTCAGCTTCACCTTGTTCATTATCAATTTCTTCATCACTAACATCCTCAATATTTCTTCCTCTTTGTTGGGATATTTCAATAGCTTCTATCCTAGAAGCAAGTTATCTCAACATGTATTCCAATCCTGGATCTACATCTCACCTCCCATGAACCATCTTAAAACCCTATGCAATTGCAGGTCAGATCGTAATCTACTACCCCACAAAAATATCAACTAGGGTTTGACAAGAAGGAACCCTCAGACCTAAATTTAGAAACCTGGATCTAGATCTCATCCTTTGCTCTGATACCACCTAACACAATAGAGGATGGGGAGAGGGGCCAAAGGCACACCCTAACTAGATCCATCATGTAGAGATCACATGTGGAAGCAACAAACACATAAGTGAGAGAGAGAATGCATGATCAACTTCTTATATTTCATCAAATTGGTTCATACATGCCAAGCTATAAGGCCTTCCTAGTTTAGGCTACATATTATAATTCAAGTATAGAATTCCTCCAACATGCGAGGATCTGAAATTATCTTCCAAACTTCTCTCTTCTATCTTCTATCCAAAAAAATGTCTATTAAACTAAAACCAAAGACTACAATATATACAAGACACTACCGAACAAGTTGGCCTTCAGATCCACCATCAACAGAAGGAAATGACTAGATCTAGGTCTACATGCATCCTAATGATGGATACAAACATTAAATCTTTGACCACAATTAAATGAACAAGTTGGCCTCCACAGGAAATCAAAATAGACAACACGGTAAGAAATAATAATCGAGCACCAAAAATGCATCATCAGGGGTGAGGGAATTAACTGAGCACTAGAGAGATAACTTACCAACCCTAGTTAGCAAAGGAAACTGAGCAAATACCAAGCCAACTCGGTCAAAGTAGGAACCGAGAAACACAAAAAACTTCAAACATATTTTTGATGATAGAGGATTGCCAAGGACTTGAGATGCTCCTGCATCAAAAATCAATTTGGACTTATTTGATTAAATATTGGATGGTGTTCTTTAGTTGATAGCAGTTTGATGTCTTGTGACCCTTGACATGATAGTACTCACAAAAGTCATTATCACTTCATGACATGGGTTTTATGTCACCATGTTTTAACTCACATAATTTAGGTAGAGTGATCTTGTTATTTTGGATCAACTTTTAAGTACTGACTTAATACGTCCCCTAACAGTGTATACTAACATTTTTGGAATGAGGATCTTGGTGGTTATTTTATGTCATTATGAGATTGAGAGAAAGTGGTAGTCTAAGTATTTACCATGGGAGTTTTTGTTTGAGTGTTTAATAGTGATGTTTACATTACTAGAGTTTGGTTTTTCACTAGTTCCCCTTTCAGAGAAATCTTGGGTTGAACATAATTTATAATTTTGACATCAATGACACCATCATTGCTAACATTTTTATTTTTGTTCCTCCACTTGGTCTTTTCAGAGGAGATTTAGTAGTATTTTGTTGGTTGGGGTCAGGAAAAATTCCCTTTTTGATGAGGTTTTATTCACATTGTATTCCTCTTTAAATTAATTGTTCAAAGGTTGGAACAAGTTGTAGTTAAACAGTGTAGGCCATCTTAGGGATAAGGTTATCTACAAACATGACAATGAGGTCTTATTCAGGAGCATCATATTGGATTAATTTTTCTACACTTATCCTTCTTTGAAAGAAGTTGGAGAAGGATTTTCCTTCCATGTTTTGATTGGCTGGAATACCTAAGGATGTGATGGAACCTTGGGATAAGTCCCATGGATAAGAGTAGCCTAATTTTGTAGATGTTTGAGATGAAATATTTTGTAAGGATTCAAGAGTAGATGTGATATGGGACACTATAGTATATGTTTGAGATAATTTTGTTGTGTCTGGACCTACTAGTGGATTCTCAGGCCATATTGTAGAACCATCAAATCTAGAAGGAATTTCAACTCCTTTATCCAAAAGCATAGCTAAGTACTTATGGGGATTTTTTTCTACTATAGTGTCTACAAATAATGAGGAATATCCATCTTTCTCAATGTATTATAGTTATTCCTTAGTTACCTATAAAAACATTTTTGAACAAAGAGGGATTTGTGTTGCTTTAGGAAAGTCTTAAAGGTACATGAATGGATCAATGTGTTCATAAGGGTTGTGTTCTTGTTCTTCTTCCCATGAAGGGAATGGATTGAAAAAAGGATCCTTTGGTTGGTCCCTAGTCTCTGATCTCATGAAAGGTCTATGACCAAAGGTATATATTGGAAGAGAAATCTTACTGCTAACATGAAATGACATGAAGTGATATAAGATAAATACAAAAGATAACCTAAACTGACAAGTCTTAGCTTCTATTTAGAAATGATAATTTGAAGGCATATAACTCATCTCTTCTTGATATCAAAGTGAAGATAATAGTATATTTTCTGAATCTTACCTTAGATAAGATGTCGAGTTCTTGTATGTTGTTTAATAAGAAAGCGAGATATGGAGATCAAGAAAATTCTAGTCTTACCTTTCAAATCCTCAATCCTAAATAACAATTTTGACTTGAAAGGCAAAATTTCGTAGATGTTTAAAATTTTAGTATAACCATATTATTGTTTTAGATATGAGTAGTATATTTGAAAAAAAAATCTTGAAGATTAAAAAATGAAGAACATATCAAGTAGAACAGAGGATTCTTGTAGAATAGAGGAATCTAAAGAACAAAATTTTTAGGCAATTGCAGTAATATGCATGTCAATTCCGATATAATGAAGATGACAGTTGTGGAAAAGTTCTCATAGTTGCGACAAACTTCAAGTACAATTACAGTAATGCATAGCTACAATTTTAGTAAAGTGTCAAGATGATTGTGATAATGCACTATCATTTACAACAATATGCAAGTACTATTGCGACAAAACACAAAAAGTTTTAGATTGCAATTTTTGGTAAAAGAACTTAGAAATTTTCTTGGAATTACATATTTTAGAGGTCAATTGGAATAGTTTTCAATTTGAAAAGGTCATTGTTGTGAATAGTTAATAATTTGGAAGAATTGTTGTAGTACTTGTCTGATTGTTTACAGTTTTATAATAGTAGGTTGTTGACTCCCTAAGACTCTAACATGTTTAAAATGTTTATGTGTAAGATGTTGGTTTTACGTTTAAAAATATGACACAACAAACCATAGAGAACATGATGTTTTATAAGCTTAGAGTAACTAAACATAATTAAAACCCAATGGTAGGCCAAGAAAATATCTAGAGAATCCTCATTGCAAATAAATCCAAACTGTATTTGTTCAAAGAAGATAACCTAGAAGTATGGAGTTACAGGATCCTCCTTACAGTGCACTCACTTCTTTGGCATACAAAAATTCAAACTAAAAGGGGCATAAATTTCGAAGGAGATTTATCTCTACTAGGAATTCTGAGGACATGAGATGTCTTCATTGGAATAGGTGACCCCTTGAGCTAGGAGATAGAAGTTTTTTGAAAAACTAGAAAAAAAGGTTTTTAGTATAAATTTGGGGGACCAATACATTATGTGCATCCAAAAAACCACTTAAAGGTCTAACTTATTCTAATTGGCACTATACAGTAAGTGCTAGCACTAGTTAGACTTGTTTTTGGCCTTATTCTTCATTTATATAGTGGACCAAATTGAAAGAACCACTTGAGGTCATTCCCTTGGGGTGAGTACCTCTTTTCCCACCAAGGTAGGCCTCTCTAAAAGATAGAAAAAATTTCTTTTACACCTAAGATTCGTGAAGGTGAGGGGTGAGTGTAGATTTTTTCTATGTTGGGATACACAACAAAAAGAATGCAAGTGCACTAGAAATGCTAAAAACTTTGGTTCTTTTTAAGGCACAAATGGAAGTGTGTAACAAAAAGATGTTTATTATATAACTCAAACTAAAGTGTTCCTAAGTTAAGAAGCAGACAGGCAAAGCAGTAAAAAGAACTGAAAGTAACATTTTTTTTTTTGGTATTTTTAATCCCTCCCCAACTTGCATGTAACCTGTTAGGAGAACATAGTCTTTGACATCCATTCTCTTCCCTATTTCTTTTCTATAAAACCAAAAACTAAATAACACTTGTTATTTTTTAGAAAGAAATCCTAATCTAAAAACTAGGATTGTAAAGAGCATGAAAATTAAGAAAGATATTGTATTTTTTTTGGTAACCCTAGAGGAGAACAATATACCTATTGATGTGATCTCTTTATTCTTCTATTATGATAAGCTGAATAGTCCTTTCCTATTGTAGATATTTCACAATCCTTCTCTTTGATTGTTTCCTTGACCTAAACCTAGGTGTGTGTCTAACAAAATTCCTTTGCATTCATCATTAGATAAATTTTCCTGCATAGAACAACAAATAGAAAACATAGAGACCTAAAGAAGAACTTACAAGTTAGTTAGGATTAGAAAATAGATGCAAATATTTTGACAAGAAAATGTAGCATGCTATATACACAAATGCAACAAACTGCAAATATAAGTACAACTGAATGAATACACAATTGTGGAAAAATATCAAATGTAGCAAATAAAAAAACAAAAAATAACAATGCAAGAATCAGTTATACCTTCAAGTCCTCTTCAATATTGAGAAGCTTTAACCACACAGAACCAATTTAAAATAGAAGGTTGTAATAAGTTTTAGAGAAAACAAAGGAGAAACAAGAAGATAAAATATAGAAGAAAGATATATAGCTAGAGGAACATCTAAGGAAGAAGAGATCAGAATAGAAAAAGTTGTTGAGGTTAAAATGGAAACCTCCTTATTTTTGGCAAGTATGGAAAAACTAGTAAGTTCTGATGTGGACATGGATGAGGATGAGCTTATGAGGCTATCCTTCATGGCCTTCACCGAGGGTAAGGAAAGGTTAGTACAAAAAGGGGACACAAGAATAAAGATAATGTATAGGGTTGTAGAAATAGTAAACAAGATACTTCCCTCACCACTTATCTTTCTGGAAAAGGATGAAGCTGAGAACCTTGGTATGGTACTGCATAGATTTGATACTCACTTTGACTCATTGCTGAAAACTGTAGAAGACAAGGTAGAGAAGAACGTTTTGGAGAAGAAGTTGAGAGAAGTTTGTTAGTCCATTTCATGGGACTTAGACATTCTCAAGGCTACTACTCTTAAAGATAAGATCTGTATAGCACAAGGTAGGAAGATTTACAACTATTACATAAGTCCTTGGAGATATGTAAAGAACGTTGAGGTGATTATAGCCAAGGATAGGGCTACTTTTGATAGTTTAATGGATAGTTGTCAATCATCTTCACTAACTATAGGTGAAATGGATAAAGAGACATCTAGGTTGTTAGACAAAATCTGTGTATTAGAAATGGAGAAAGGGAGAGTTGTAGATAGATTTATCTTATTAAGAAGCCTATTAACTCCTAAGATTTCAATGCTTGAGATACATCTTTTAGAGATGTAAAAGGTAGAAGGATCAATGACTTTGTCTACACCTACAGAGCTTAAGGTAGTCGAGACAACATCATATGCACTGAATGGATTGATCTTTCATAAATAGCAATAATCGGTCTTATTTTGTAAATCCTTTAACATGGTACATCTCTTAGATTAGAGATTGTAAAATCCTTTAGCAAGGTAGACTGTGTTAGGATTAGGTAATACTGATAGGGGGGGTGAATCAGTGTTACTAAACTTTGATTTAAAATTCAAACAATTATTAACAAAACATAATAATATTGAAATGAAAATAACATATAAGAACATCATACAACTCATGACACCATGATTTTTTCTCGAGGAAACCATGGCAAAGGGAAAACCATGATGGGGATGGTATCCACAAATATGCACTAAAATATAATATCCCTGTTAGGGGATCTAGCCCTGTTAGGAGCTAATTGTTACATAGTACATTTCCTTGCTAGAGGAATACAAAACCATTTTAGGGGTATATAAAAAACCTGGTTAAAGGTGGTGAGATCACTTCTCTTACAATAAAAACTATTACAAATAGTTCTCCAAAATATGAACAATACAAGCACTTATCGTGCTTAGATGGTTCTAGTTATAGCTCTGTCTCTTACTGATCTTGCATTTGATCTCTACTCTTAGATTCACAACCTTGCTTCATCATCACAATAACATAATATATCACCTTCAAAAAAGGACTCTATACTTAGACACAATCTTCCATCAAGTTGGCTTCACAAATACCATACCAAACATAATAAATAATTATGAAAATGATAAGTATGGATTTAGTGATCTTATATTACCAAAGTGTTGAAAATATACTTCATCCATCTAGCTTAGCACATTACCATATCCCCTATTCTTTCCTTAAACGTCACAACTACTTATATGCCCTCTTATATTGATTTACTATCTTTGCATACCTTCTGAACATTGTATCTCACTAGTCTGATAACTAAAGTTCTTGCACTCTTAGGTGAAGCATTTACATATCCCAAAATACCTTTAGTTAACTTCACAAGCCTTAATAACTCATACATCTTCATCACCGACCAAAACTATAATATTGTACCCTTTTATCCTTATTCTAGACTTAGTCATTTTCATGACTATGACTCCAGTAGAAAACTTCTCATCATGCAATCACTCCAGTAGAAAAATAAATATTTCATTGTTGTAGGATCATGGGTATTTTCTGTATGGTTCTAAAAATATGGGTGCCTCAGAGAGCTTTTCACCCTCAGATACGTCTTTTATTTTTAATATTTTTGGCTCTAATACTGCCACAATGTGGTTTTCACCATCAGAGAATCTATTTTTTCTTCTTTTAATTTTTTGACTAAGATACTTGATATCTACCTCTATCATCCTTACACCGCCTTCGCTGGTGGAGGACATTATAGGTTCAATAGCATGGAGGTAATAGGCTAAGCGTAATCATTCTAGAATGTTAGGACTTCATTTGATGCGGAAGGGGAGTTCCATTTTATCAGATTGGGATTTTTGAGTGAAAGAGAAGTAGTGACTAGTTCAATTCCATTCGTCGTATAACCATCAAAAGCATGGACGAGTAAGTTGAGACCTAGAGCAATCTCATCCAAAGGAGCATTTGAATCCCTATGAGACCCCACATTAGAAGTAGAGGACATGTTAACAGCTATGGAGTCAAATTTGTACATCCTAATGCTAGACCCTTCACCTACTTCGAGAGGGTTTTCATATGTATGCACCATGTCTATATCTTTATCATAAGTAGCATCAAACAAAGAGTCAAATTCATACTCACGTGAGTCAGTACTTGATGTGGAAATTCAAGCTTGTCCAAAACATAGATGGCTTTGGACAAAGAGGAAGGACTTGAAATATTGTTATCATGTGATGTGATAAACCACTATCAATAATCCATTTGTCACCTTTACTCACACATGAAATAAGTGTAGTTTTATTGACAAGTTTTATTAAACTAACCTAAAGGAATGGGTACTTATTTAGAACCATCATAGTACCTATAACTTTATCAGAGAAGGGTTTTGGACAATTTAAAATCACTCAGTAAAGGTACTACCTTGAGTAATATTGAATATTACTCAAGGTAGTACCATCAATAAGAGGTTTTGTAGGTACAATTTTAAATCCTCAATATCGCATAGCACAATTTTAATATGGTTCAAAATGATCATATTTTACATACAGTTCCTTATAAGGCCAAAATTGTTGTCGAACTTTTTTCATTGATTATTCAACAGGAAAAACAATCGTCAAAATTTTGACCTACTTAGTGGTTGAATTATTGACCGAATCTTCATTGAAGTAATCACTTAATGTTGGAAGAATTGCAAATCAAACCTTTTATCTAAGTGACCAACATTTGTCAAAATTGCAACCAATGTGGGTCAGAATTGATGTCGAACATATAGCAGCCTCGTCGACATGCCAAAGAGAGTTGGTCAAAATATTGACATAAAAATTAATATTTTTTTAATATATATATATATATATATATATATATATATATATATATATATATATATATATATATATATATATATATATATATATATATATATATATATATATATATATATATTTTAATTTCACTATTTTTATTATTTATCTAATAATTATTCATCATATATAATTATAACAATCATAACTTATGTCGATACTAAGTATCAACTAGATATCTTATTGTTGTATATATTTTTCGTACGTTGATTGAGATCTTAAATTATTGAGCTTCTCTTTTTTTTGAGAATAGTTTAATTAACATTCTCTACTTAATAGGGCTAACCGTGTGAAGGTGGAAGTTCATCTGGCCCCTCCTAGGATCCTCCTATGACCCTTTATGACACTTTAAGACCTCTAAGATGTATTCTTAGGGATCATAATGGGTCATAAAGGGTTGTAAGGGGTCCTGGGACACAACAGCTAAGAAACATAAATGTACGCATCATGGTCACAATTGTGTGTAGACACAACATAATTGAATTCTATACCCAGAAGATGCAACAAAAACCCTTATCTTGTAGTTCTAAGTGGACACTGTAGGATCCAAAAACCAAAAATAAATTCCTTATCTTTGGTTGTTGGATCCCGTAGTGTCCACTTCAAAATGTAGGAGTAGTGGTTGTGTTGCATCATCTAGGTATAGAATTCAATTATGTTGTGTCTCTAAACAATTGGGATGATGATGCCTACATTTATGTTTCTCAGTTGTTGTGACTTGGTAACTTGAACCATACACAAAATCACCAGGGAATCACTACTTCTAACACAGGATAAAACATCAACAGATGCAAATTTGAGGAAGGCAGACCCTGCTCATGTACTTTCTCTAGCTTGTCTTAACCTAGATCTTACTATGTAGTGGCCTTGTGGTAAGACATTCATTTTTTAATTTTTTATATTCCGTATGCCTATTAGTATTTATCTAACTAGAAATTTTAATTTCAAAATTCAGTTGGCAAAAATCTACTAATAATGAAATATATAAAAAGGTCAAGTTATTGATATGATGTATATGTTTTGCACTTGCAGAGCATGAATCATATAACTATGATACATAAAAAAGAAAACCAAAATTATGGCTTTACTTGAGCTCCAACACCTATTGCTTCCATTTCCAATGTCATTCCCATCTGAAAAGCATCTTCAGAAAAGTTTGCATTTAGCAAGTCTATAGTGATAGTTTCCAAAATCTGGCCATGTAACCTATAAGATCTGAAAGATAGTTACCTGCAAGTTGATCAAAAGGCATCCATTTCATGGTGACATGCAACATCTTCAGGATAGCTTCAGGGTCATCAATACAAGCTACACCTTGAGTTGAACAAAACATATAAGTACCAAATGGTCTATATGGGCTTCCAAAACTAGGTTCTCCTAGGTAATTAATGGGTATAACCATAAAAAAATAAAGAACCATCAATAAAAAGGTTACTAGCCATTCCCCTTTACACTCGCTGAAGGTACACATTGCCATTTTTTATTGACTTGATTATGTTGCATTCATCTATGATGAGGAAAAGTGTTGAAAGACACAAAGCAGTGTGGTCGGTTGATGAAGCATTACAATATGCACCAAGCAATTTCAAATTAATTCTATAAACAATTTTGATGACCAGTAAGTACACCCATCTTCCTAATTTCACATTAATTCTATCTTTCTCTTAAATCGAAGATTTTCCAAAAATAGGATTACAATGTTGAAATAGTAAGTGCACTTATTGATCAGAATTGGTAAGTAGAAGAAGCATACACCCCCATCATCTAGATAATACCACATGAAAGATGATCGGTGATGGTTCTAAATCAGTGCGTTGAATGCTCATGATTTTTCAAGTCATCACTTCTGAATGCTTTATATTGAGTGATGGTTATGTGGTTAAAGTAGTCATTAACCTTTACTATTAGAAGGGGTATAACGATGAATACTAAGTGCACTAAATGCTGTCTCCATTCTAGGTAAGTCTCCTAATAGCCTTAGGTTCATTTCTGTTGCTTCTAATCTTCCAAGAAGGGTTTCTCTGGTGAAGTTCTTAGTACAAGGTATAACTTGTTCAATCAATTGTGTTGTTTGCTTAAATGCAGGAGTCAATGTCCTCAAAATTTTCCATATCACTTTATTCTCTTTCTTGGTTCCTCCACAAGATTTCCAACTTTTGAGCTTTCCAATTCTCCAAACAACTCCAATAAGTACTCATAAGATCAGTATTACATTGAATGTTAATATCAACTTATGTTGATACAGGTTAACTTGTAAAATATCTCTCTCAATGTAATATGTCCATGAACATACATTGAAGCCATGTATTTCATTTAATGTAATAGTTACATTATTATTGAAAGTCATATTGACACCTAAAGATAAATATCAAATAGGGGGAAAGCACCTGCAACAACAAAGGCAATAGCTATAGATATAGATGAGGATATCCCAAATCCCTAATATAATAAATACGTTGAAGAAAAAGAGTAATGCAAAAATTATTACTATTTTGGAAGATGCAAATCCAACTAAGGAGATGTTGAAGAGGATTTATGGGATTTCTTATATTAGGCATTTCTAGACTATCCTCATCTGTATCTATAACTATCAACTCTGTTGTTGCAGGTGCTTTCCCCCTATCCTGAACATCAAATTATGACAAAAATATCAGTAAAACTATCATAATAACTTCATGAACGTTGTTTTAAATAATTATCTATGAATATATTTATATGTAGTAAACTGAATGATTAACATTTCTCAGTATTTTTCTTGTATTTATATGTATATATTATTGATAAATATACTAATTATTTACATTGGAATGCGGCCTGCCGATATTGATACTGCACCGGCCGAGCACGATGGAGGCATCAATTCTAATGTGAATTGTAGTACTCAAGGTATACATTTTCTATTCAAATTTTGATTAATGAATATTTAATACAAGAAAACATATTCAATTGTTTAAGGTGGAGTAGTTGTGATGATGAGACATGCCATTTAGGTGTTAACTGTGACAGTCTCTTGGTTTTAGGCAATGTAGAAGGAGAAGCCTAGTTCAATATGCAATCTCAATTCATATACATAGGATATCAGGTGGAGTTGAAAAACACAACAGGGTTGCATTTTTTATAGAGGTCTTTAATTGTGTATTTTAAGTTATAGACCATTGCAAACATTGTAATTTTGACCTATTAAAAAAATGTAAATGTGTTGTGTTTTTTCAACTCCACCTGCTACCCGTGCATATTATGATTGTGTTGGACACACATTCTTGATTTAGACTGGGAAAAATCTTATTTTTGATGTGAGGGAGAGAAACCATACACATAAGTGATGGAGTTGAGGGGAGATGAAGGAATACCAAACATTGAATTTGGAATTTTTCATCAGAGAAATTGCAGTGGAGGTCCAGTCAATAGAGAAGATAGTAATGACCATAGGAGAATGAATAGTGGTTATAGTTGTAGTGGAGAAGATAGTGGAGGCCATCCATGAAGAAACTTACTGATAGAGATGGTGTACAAGAAACAAAGGAGAAAAAAATGTAAGTGTGCTGGGTCTTCTTAGCTCCACCTACTATTCGTGCATATTCTGCTTGTGTTTCATGCACATTCAATATGCAATCTCAATTCATATGCATGAATAGTAGGTGGCACTGAAAGACCCAACATGTTTGAATTTTTTATAGAGATCTTTAATTGTGTATTTTAAGTTATAGACCATTGCAAACATTGTAAACGTGTTGGGTCTTCTCAACTCCACCTCCTATCTATGCACATGTTGCTTGTGTTGCACGTGCATTCTCGATTCAAAGTGGGAAAATTTTATTTTTGATGCAAGGGAGAGAAGCCAAACACAAAGAACATGAAAATAAACACGAAAACTAAAAAACATAAATGTAGTCATCATGGTCCCAATTGTTTGGAGACACAACATAATTAAATTCTACACCCAGACGATGCAACACAACCACTACTCCTACATTTCGAAGTGGACACTATGAGATCCAAAAACTAGAGATAAGGAATTTATTTTTGGTTTTTGGATCCCGTAGTGTCCACTTAGAACTGCAAGAGTAGTGGTTGTTTTGCATCATCTGGGTATACAATTCAATTATGTTGTGTCTATTGGAAATAATCAAGACTATCCAAGTTACTGAGAGGGGAGGGGTGAATCAGTAACCTCAAAATATTTTTAACTAATTCAGATCTTAAACAGATTTATACCAACAAGCTAACTGTATGCATGAATAACTAAAAGAATAAAAAATTCACAACACTTTGAACACATAGATTTGGTAACCCAGAAACCTTCCAAATAGAAAGTAAAACTAGGGTGGGGATGATACCCACAAAAATTTAATGCTGCAGTGTAAAGTTTGCTAGTTAAAGCTTACAATGATCACTTCTGATGACCTGCCCTGTTAGGAGCAATAAGGACTGCTAGGTTTAGCTTATTAGAGGATTTACAAACATACAATGAAGTATGCACTTGGTAAAGAGATTTTACAAAAGACTTTTAGGTCTACCCTATTAATGGATTTGAGGTTGATTCACCTGTTAGGATGAAACAGTAAGTCTCTTACTTGCAACTATACTTGCTGAATGAGATTCTTTGATGTACTGATCACCTTCTATGATAGATATGTCTTTACTGCTCCTTATATTGTTGTAGCCCTTTGTAATTCACTTATCTCTACCTTTCCCTTTTTGTCTTCGCATCACACACATTTTGTTCTTCCTTTTTTTCATTATATCAATCCAAACAATTACAAAAGAATTACAAAGTCAGCTCTTAAACAAACAAACATAAATATTACTGAGTCGGCCCAAATATAGTGACTCAGTTACTGTAAACTAACTCGGTGACTTTCTGATACTCGGTGTCCACTACATTACTCAAAATCGTCATGCACTCCGTAGAAGTGGAGACTTGATCCATACTAATCACTCGATCCTAATTTCAAAGTCGGTGTATATTGGAGACTCGGTAGATATAGTGTCACTCGGTAAACACTACTCAGACTACTTGATAAACACTGCCTTGTCTACTTGGTAAACACTGTCTAAATAAGTGTTGTCACTAATGACAAACATACTTAATTCCAACAATCTCCCCCTTTGGCATTAGTGACAAAAACACTTATTGTCCAAAGCTTATATACAAAGGTCATGCTGAATCTATTTTTGATTTTTCAAAAAATTTATCTTTGTCATACTGTTGTATATATATATCATGACTCCTGCATACATATATATACAAATATCTAATTTCACCTCATACTCATATTTTCTTTTTTTTTTTTGGTTTTCTTTTATTTTTATACTCCCCTTTTTCATATCTCACAAATCTTATATACTTTCTCCCCCTTTTTGACAATAATGCCAAAGGTGTATATACAAATATTTTACATGGAGATGCCAAACTGTGAAAGAAAATTAGAATGTACCTTTCTAATTTGTGCCAAATTTCTATCCCAATTCTCTTGCAGAATCTTGCATGTATAGAGTGCAACTTGGACTTCTGCAGAGAGTTCAATCATATGGTCTGCAATAGAAAACTGATTGTCATGGATCAATGTTTTCGAGTGTGCAATATTCTTCTACATTGTATCCATGATGGGAAGGATCATATTCTGAATATCTAATAGTGTTTTCCTGATCCTTGCATCTTCTCTCAATAATTCTGACTGCTTATCAGATAGGAGTCTGATTGTCATATGATGTGCAAAGCTTGATCTAGGTTCAAGTTGCAAATTTTGTGCAGTGACCTTCAGATCCTCATCAATCTTATTTAATTTGTCCTTTATCTCCTTTGAGAACTTGGAAACATTACATACCTTGACAAAAAGTGATGTTACCTTGGAATAGGAGGACTCAATGTTATATAACTCTGCCTGATTGATAGATATTTGCTTAGCAATGTGCTCAAGCACTTTATTTTCAGACTTCTTCTTAGCCTTCTCAAGCAACTTATCTGATCCAGAGGAATCCTCATTGAATTTGTTAATTGCTTCTACCAACTGTAACAAAATGTGTTGAGAGGAATCAACCTCAACATCTACGGCTTCTATCAAAATATTCTTGGCATCCTCAATGATCCTATATTCCTTATTTCTTTCTTCTTTTATCTTTTCCTGCTCTGCCTTCTTCTGGAGAAGTCCACCAACCATTTGCATTTGATCTGCTATGAGGTTTACAAAGTCTAGTTGGGGAATCTCTATCTTTCCATCTAAGTCTATGTCCTCTTCTACATTCTTACTTGAAAATCTTGTACACGGTCGAGCCTTAGGTTCAACTATCATTGTACTAGATGCCTTTGTGGTAGAAATTATTATAGACATAGTAGGATTTGCAGTGAAAAATGGTAGACTTTCAATTGATTTAACTAGAGTATTTGATGAATTCAAAACTGAAGTATGTACAACTGTAGAATCTGGAGTACTTATGGCTGAAAAATTCAAAACTAAAGTAGGTACATAAGATGATGTTGGAGTTTTCAACTCAGTGGAAGAAGGAGGTTGAAGCTCGATGGATGAAGTGGTAGCCACTTTTGTCATCGAT
Source organism: Chamaecyparis obtusa (assembly GCA_027943335.1). Taxonomy (NCBI): domain Eukaryota; kingdom Viridiplantae; phylum Streptophyta; class Pinopsida; order Cupressales; family Cupressaceae; genus Chamaecyparis; species Chamaecyparis obtusa. The sequence goes on from BSBK01002065.1 coordinate 46,416, forward strand.
GCATTGATCTGTGCTAGTGATGATTGGACATTTGTTGTAACTATAGGAGTTGTCACAATCACACTTGAAGCTATCTCTGAGCTAGATGTAGCAATTTTTTCTAGAGAGTGAGGAAGTGAGGCAATTACCTCTGTAGCTATTCAAACTAGATCATCTTCCTCATCATTTTGTTTTCCTTCCTTGGTAGATTCTTCCTCAGCTTCTTCTACCTCAACATTATCTATCTGAACTGCTTCTTCTTCTTCTTGATCACTGTCATCTTCAATGTCTTTAATTGTAATAGTTTCAATACTCAATTTGTGAAGATGATAGATATTTTTCCAAGTAGATTTTTCACTTTTCACAACCGACTCTATATCTTTGATTAAGATTAAAGAAATGTTGCATTTTAGAGTCATCTTATTCTCATTTTCTATCAATGCCTTATTGATTTCAGCATTTTTCAAACTTGGCATCAACTATCTTAAGTTTTGAGCATATATGTCTTTGACAGTTTGCCTGGCATTGGACCATCTTAACTTGATTTTTTCTAGTAGAACTCCTGGGATTTGAGAAGCCATGTCTTCAGGTGAGTACTTCCATTTCCCATTTTTTCAATAACAACATCTTCAATTTCCTGCTACTCTGCTTCTGATCTCATTTCATATTTGAGAGATTTGAAATTTGCAATTCCAGATCCTTCTCTCAAATTCTTAATCTTTTCTTCTAAAGAGGGAGGAGGCTTTTTGAATACAATATCATCACTGACTTTACCTACCTTGCCCCTTGTTCTTTTCCTTGTGAATATTGCAGTGGGTTCCTCGGGTACCTTGGTGATAGTTACCTTTCCTTTCTTCTTTATAGGCACTTGTTCTTCTTTACTTTCATTCTTTTCTTCTCCTTCTACAATATCCTCTCCTTTTCCTTTGGTTAACATTAGAGGTGTGCTAGATTGCATCTGGACCATCCTCTTTTTGCCTTTGTTAACCACCTGTGGGAGCTTTATGCTTAGCTCAATTCTTACCTTAGCTTCATCATATGTTCCAAAGTATGGAACCTTTGGATCAATGGGTTGATTAACTAGGGCTTCAATTATATCCTTAGTCTCATCAATATTTACCTCATACGGAAGAGGTTTCACCCATACAATCCTAGGCCTTATTGCCTGAATATATACTCTATCACAATCAACCATGAAACAAACATCATCTTTATAATCTTCCACCAATTTTTGTGGAATCCAGAATCTGTTATTCATCTTTTCTTTAAAGGATTCAAAATAGTTATCCATTATTCTTTCAAAATTCTCACCCATTTCTGCAATGTACTCATTTATCTGATAAAGAGCAGGTGCATCCTTTCTCCATACTACTATGCCTTTCGATGGGAAAAAATTTTGAACATAGAAAAATAAACAAACCAACAGTGAGCCAAACTTAGATGGATTGTTCTTTGAGGTTTGAATACTCTCCATATTCTTGTTGAACTGGTTTAACAACAAATCTGCTAGATCAAAAGATAGATTGTTCTTCACAATTTTGTAGGTTAGGTCAATTGCTTCACATGGAACACTATTCTGCCAACTTGAACTGTATATCTTGTGAGCTATGACATATGTGCCATATTTTAGTTCTGCATTGGTAATACTACTTATTTTCATACCTCTACCATCCCACTCAGCTAGGGTTTTCTTTTCTAGCTCTACCCAACCTAGGGTTTTAGTAGATTTTATCTTGTCAAGCATGGGAAGACTAGTGATTCGGTGGATAATTTTCTTGGTTATCTCTACTAGTTGCTCTAGCCAAATTTTTCCTTCATGAACTTGGCTTAGGATGTATCTTATCCATTTTAACTGAAAACTCTGAGGTACGTGAGTGATGTGAACTAAACCCTTATCTTCCAAATGTTTATGTTCTGATTTTAGAACACCATCAACACATAGTTTATTACGAACAACATCTATCTCTTGGGTTCCAAGCTCTTGAATTGTACACTTAAAATGACTGTGAATGTCATTTACAAGAAGTACCTTAGGAGAAATTTATGATTGAGCTCCACTCAGATCTAGGGTTTCTGCAATCATGGGCACAAGTTTGAAATCTGGCGCTTTCCATTCTCCTTGTACTAACATTTCTGAACACTTATTCACTTTTGTGCTAGACGATGCCATGGTAGCTTGATAGACAAAGACATTCTCCAAAAAAAAGTTTCTCTAAATTTCTTGATCGCACTCAAAAATTTCTCTGCTCAAGATGCTGATATTCACGGTGAAGAATGAACTGGATTTGATGCTTTTTGTTAAAACTTTGTCATTAATGCTCCATAGGAATTAGGGTATTGAGCTTGATAGACTATCATCCACTACACATTAATTGCTTGGTAATGATTCCTCAACTCAACAAACATACTGTTTCAACTTTACTCAGTAACCATATGAAGTTATGTTACTCTCGACCTTGCTCGGTTGAAATTGATACTAACCTTCCTACGATCCTTCTGTATCTTGTATACTGATTGGATCTTTCTTTCTTTCAATTCAGGAACTGTTTGGAATTTGTATGAAGGTACAGTTCTAGTGCTTCCTTGAAGACTTAATTGGAATTGATAGAGCCACTCTCTTCATGAGTGACTTCATTATCTTCTTTTTCTTTGTTTTCATCTTCTACTTCACCTAAATTCATGCAATTTTTAGCTATATGACCAAGCTTAGTGCATTTATAACATCTTATGGTAGTATCCCTCTTTCTAAAGTGATGCCTTACACATTTTTTGCCAGTGTGTCCATATTCACCACAGTAATGACATCTACTTTAAGTGTTGTAATCCCAACCAAATATTGCTTTCACAATTTGTTCTGCTGGATTGGGTGATTTGGACCTGCATGTTGATGCCTTGTGACCTTGTTTGTTACATATGTGACATTTGCCTTTGAATCTTGGTTTCTCCTTGCATTCATTTTCTTTATGACCATGCTGATTGCAATTGTAGCATTTTCCATTGAATTTTGCTTTTCCATTGTTCCAACATTTGTTTGAAGTATGACCAATTTTTCCACAGTGATTACAAGTAGGTTTCTAATTTCTTTGAGTACCTTGATTGGAGGATTTGCCTTCTTTGTTGTGTCCAAGTCCTGCTTTTCCTTTTTGTATATGAAGGTTTTGTTCATACAATTGATTCATATCTTCCTGAGATTTCAACATTATCTCATTGATTTTTCTTTCAGTGTTTAGGTCATTCATCAATCTTAAACTGATTGCTTTTTCAGATCTCAGCTCCTCTCTTATATTTTCATTTTCTGATCTGAGAGTCAAGATTTCTTCATTTGTATTGGAGATCTCATCAATAAGGTTTTCTAGATGAAGAGTTTGATTCTGGATTTCATTGTTCTTTCCATCTATTTCATCTTTTATCTTGTTTGTTTGTTCCAAGATTTCATAAAATCTTGTTGACTAAATTTCATGTTCTCTTTTCAATTTTCTTACTTCTTCTTCAAGAGATCCATTCTTTGCTAGAAGTTCTTTGATTGCATCATTTTCTTCATCGGAGCTGCTTGAAGGGAAAAAATATTCAATTTTTTCTTCAGCATACTGGTGGTCATTCATCTTATTTGCAAGTTCCTTCCTTCTATTCAGGGAATGGGAAAGATGCTATTTTGCTTCCTTGAGTTGAGCTATGGCCATTTCCAGATCTATCTTTTCATTCTCAATTACTTTTTTAAGTCTGAATATCTCCATTATCCTCAATCTTTACTCAAGCTGTCAAAATTTATCTAGAGAACCACAATGCTCTAATACCAATTGTTGGAAATAATCAAGACTATCCAAGTTACTGAGAGGGGAGGGGTTAATCAGTAACCTCAAAATCTTTTTAACCAATTCAGATCTTAACCATATTTATATCAACAAGCTAACTGTATGCATGAATAACTGAAAGAATAAAAAATTCACAACACTTTGAACACACAAATTTGGTAACCTAGGAACCTTCCAAATAGAAAGTAAAACTGGGGTGGCGATGATACCCACAAAACTTTAATGCTGCAGTATAAAGTTTTCCGGCTAAAGCTTACAATGATCACTTTTGATGACCTGCCCTGTTAGGAGCAATAAGGACTGCTAGGTCCACCTTGTTAGAGGATTTACAAACATACAATGAATTATGCACTCAGTAAAGAGATTTTACCAAAGACTATTAGGTCTACCCTGTTAAAGGATTTGAGGCTGATTCACCTATTAGGATGAAACAGTAAGTCTCTTACTTGCAACTGTACTTGTTGAATGAGATTCTTTGATGTACTGATCACCTTCTATGATAGATATGTCTCTGCTGCTCCTTATATTGTTGTAGCCCTTTGTAATTCACTTATCTCTACCTTTCCCTTTTTGTCTTCGCATCACACACATTCTATTCTTCCTTTTTGTCATTTATATATCAATCCAAACAATTACAAAAGAATTACAAAGTTGGCTCTTAAAATAACAAACATAAATATTATTGAGTCAGCCCAAATATAGTGACTCAGTTACTGCAACTAACTCAGTGACTTTTTGATACTCAGCGTCCACTACGTTACTCAGCATCATCATGCACTTGGTAGAAGTGGAGACTCGGTCCATACTAATCACTTAGTCATAGTTTCAAAATTGGTGTATACTGGAGACTCGGTAGATATAGTATCACTCAGTAAACACTGCTCGGATTGCTCGATAAACACTGCCTTGTCTGCTCGGTAAACACTGCCTTGTCTGCTAGGTAAACACTGCCTTGTCTACTCCATAAACACTGTCTGAATAAGTGTTGTCACTAATGACAAACATACTTAATGCCAACAGTGTCTCCATAAAATTGTGACCATGATGTGTACATTTATGTTCCTTAGCTGTTGTGTCCCAGGACCCCTTATGACCCTTTATGACCCATTACAAACCCTAAGAATACATCTTAGAGGTCTTAAAGTGTCGTAAAGGGTCATAAGAGGATCCTAGGAGGGGCCAGATGAGCTTCCACCTTCACGCGGTCGGCCCTATATATATATATTAAAAAAAATTTAAATTTTATGTCTATATTTCGACCAACTCTCTTTGGCGTGTCGACGAGGCTGCTATAGGTTCAACGTCAATTTTGACCCACATTGGTCACAATTTTGATGAATGTTGGTCGCTTAGATAAAAGGTTTGATTTGTAATTCTTCCAGCTTCAAGTGATTACTTTGACAAAGATTCAGTCGATTATCCAACCACTAAGTAGGTTGAAATTTTGATGATTATTTTTCCTGTTGAATATTCGATGAAAAAATTTCAACAACAATTTTGGTTGTCTGTTCAACCAATGGGTTTAAAAAAATTTACTATTCCTCATCAAAAAATAGGGTAAAATTTACTAGTTGTTACATCAAATAATTTCTAAGTATTTTGATTTTTTCTCTTCTTCTTTTCTTCTAGCAAATTGTATTCCTCTCTTCATTTTTTCATATCTATCATATGTGAAGGGTGGCATTATTCTTAGTCCTTCAAAAGATTTGACACGTGATATTGCCACAAATATTAGACCACTTCTTTTAGTGGGACCTATATCAATAGTAGCCTTCTGTAGTGTAAGCCCTTGTGACTTGTGTATGGTTAATGCCCAAGCCAATCTCAATGGAATTTGTTTTGTACCACCCCTATCATTTGAAGGAATTGGAACTCTCTGGGGATGATGATCATCGAAAGGAATTCTAGAGTAACTGTCAAAATCTAGAAGTACATATGATGGCGGTAGAGGTGGTGCACTTCTAGGTCGATATATAATACTTCGAATATATCCCAGTGCTCCATTGACAAGACCTACTTCAATCCATAAGTTTGAAGTTAGCATTACCCTTGCATCTTTTCTAAGCAGAAATTCCATGTCAAGCTCATCACTTCCATCTCCATCCATAGAAATGTGTTGTTTTAACAACAATGCTTCATGCAATAGGTTTTGATAATGATAATAGCTTTTTCTTATTATGATTGTGCACATTATCATTTGTTGAAAATAAATGAACACTATTTTCAAACCCATCATTTTCTGTACTACTCATGTTTGCATTGCATCTTGACATAAGTAACATCCAATCCTCTACTGTAGGGTTTGCATCCCTTATATTTGATAGAAGAATACAAAATCTTTGTTTCTCGTTGCTTTGTCCATCTTGTTTGAAAATATGAGTTAAAGTAGCTATAGTTTGGAATTCTTCCCATAGTAGTTTTGCATGCCTTCTACTTTTTTATGTAGGTCTATCATTGACATGAGGTAATTGTGCTAGATCTCTAACCAGTATCATGGATATCCCTGAACAAATATTAAAGTATGTATATTAAAAAAATATTTACTTTGGAATTAGTGTTCTAATGGTAAGGAAAAAAATATATTACAATGTAGATCTCTTATTCTAAGAAATTTAAATACTAAACATACCTCCAAAACTTTTATGGCTAAATTTTGGAAATTCTTGTCGAAGGCGAGAGTCTATGTTCTAGAGTAACCTCTCTCCAAGGAAGCTCATTTCATCTATCAATATATATTTTATGTGAGACATTTCCTCTTGGAAACTTGCAAGTCTTGTTCCTTGTAGCTCACTGAATTATTTTATTGGTATTCTCAACTTAGAATGAATTGTTCATGCTCCAATGTTGAATGATGCAACTCTCATCGGTGCAAGTAATAGAAGAGGAGAGTGTTGTGGAGAGGATGCATTGTGTAATGCTTGACTGATTGCACCAATTTAATATAACTTTCTTTTTCTTGTTGTGCCTTGGATTATCATATGTAAGGGTGATTCATCTTGACATGTGTGATAGTGAGATATTATGATGTTAACTTCTTTTTTTTGGTTTTTACTAATGTTTTTGTAGTCCACACATTGTGGTATCTCATCATAAATAAGAAAACCTACATTCCTCATCAATTTAATGAAATTTATAGCTTCATTTGTGTATTGTTCACTTTGAAATTCTTGAGACTAGTTTGTTTGTCGATCCATATCTCTTCTCCCCAACATATCTATCTCTAGAACTTCCATAATCTATCCATGATGAAGTCTAAATAAAATCTCTCATTCATTGTTTGTAGTAGTACCTTGAGAATTATCATTATCTTTAGATTCTAAATCAACCTCATTTTTAGTATTGTCAAAATCTCCTCTTCTTTCTAGGTGCCATGGATTATACCTGAAGTTATCCCATGTTACAACTATAGATTCATCATTGTTACCAATAATTGTGTGAATGTCATGAAAAGGTTTATAAAGAAATAATTATAAAGAGACAAAATCAGTCCATTTTTCTGAGTGTCATGCAGGAATTGAGAAAAATCTAGGAAAGACTCTTACAATAGTTGCTATTTTTCTTGGACTCCATTTATCATCACCTCTCTTTTTTTTGTTATATATCCATGATTTTGCAGCATCAATAAGGCACAAAGCTTCCATAAATTGTGGCCTATTCATGTAAGCATCAATGAAAGATATGGTATGTTCGTCATTTTCATCATCAACATTTAAGTCTACACATTTGAATACTTCCTTTAAAACATTTAAGTTGATAAATACTCTAGTACTCTACACCAATGGAAGCTCTAGTAGCATATGACTTGTTTCGTAGGCCCCAATATCCCTTTCTATTAATGTTTCAGTGGGAAGTCATCTATAAGCTTTGATGCTAAATCATCAAGATTTTCTATATTTGCTAGTTGAAATAGCATCTGATGGTATGTCTCTAAACTTCTTTCAGCTTTGGCTTTATACTATGCAATATACTTAATCATGAAATGTTTACACATAACATGTTGCCAATCAATATTTTCTCTCCAAAGTTGAAGTATGTAACAGTTGTATGAGTTAACTCTATCATCATTTTTGAATGGCTCAAATATTTTCTCACCAGTTTCTAGATCTTTCTTTATTCTAGATCCTTCTAAATTCAATGGCCACGGTGCATTATACCTATATTTCATTAACATATATTTTCATAAATATAATGATATATTAAAAGAGAATAATATTGACATTTTAAATGAATAAAATTGGTTAGAAATTATTTACTTGCAAACCAATTTTCATCTCCTTTTTCGTAGACATGCACCTTGTTTACACATTGTGTGTCTTTGTACAGTATTTAGAATATCATCATAGTTAGTGTTGAAATCACTTTCTAATAGATATCTAGTGTTTTTCAAACATGGATGTTGATTGAAGTTACGGTATGCCTAAAACATAAATTTAAATCTTTCAATATCACACTTTTATCTTCTTTTAAAGTGACTACATTAATGAAAAGGTTATCTTATTAACTTTCTACAATCATACCTATATGTTGGGGAGGTGCGTGTCTTATCTCAAGTTGCATGCATGAACCAAATCATGGAGATATGATGCAGCATAGTATAATTGATCTTGATTACTCTAATCAATATTTTCCATATTTGGTGCTCCGTTTAACCATATAAAACCATGAACATGTGTGGATCCCCTATGTTGCCATTCATATCTGAACCAATAGTCTTTAACATTCATACCACTCTCAAGTATCTCTTTCCTGAAAGTTGTGTTTCGTAAATGCATGTAATGTGCAACAAGGTGTGGGTTTTCAATTATATTTTGTTTCTGCCACATCTGTGCTTCTCATGGATCACTTGGTGGTGTTCCAGGCATCATTGCATGCAAATCTAGCCAATACAAGTTTGTTGCACTTAATGTAAAAAATATTGTGGGCATTCCAAGTTGATGAAGCATGTCTGTTAATCTGCTCGACACTTTGTCCAATATGATCATGTTCCCCTTAAACTAGTTCCAAATCATATCAATCTATCTACTAGATGGGAGTGTGGTGTTTTGTCCAATTATTCACACAACTCTTGTATTGTGATTGGCAGTTCATGCAAACTTCTCTTCACACAAACACTTGTGGAGCTATGTGCTCAGTGTCTCATAATCATATTCATCATATAGTAATGAAAGTTTGGATGCTTTCCAAATCTATTATCTCTATATTGTATTAGGTGCTTCACATATTCATGTAAATGTACTCTCCTTAGATGCCATTCCAACCAATCACATTTACCATTGGGAAATAATGATGGGAATGTCATGTCAAGCAAACCTGGTGTAGTATATTCATTTATGGGAGATGCACCGATGTTAGGCCAATCCATTATTATTGTTGGGTCTACATTAGGAGTTTTTACCCATTCAAGAATCAACTCCATTTCTCTCTAGGCATTTGGTGGTTTGGATGCCATCAATGTTATGTGCTCTATTATATTTCTATCATGTGTCTCCACCAACGGGCCCACAAAAAATGTCATTTTTGTCTAAATCAAACTCCATATGTATTGTTCTTAACTCACTAAAAATGTGATGATCTGCATTTGGTGATATATTGTCCAAAGCATTTTCATCAACAACTACATTAGAGTAAAACTTATCATGCATAATTTTATACCGTAATGCAATGTAGATACGTTCTCTATTTACTATGAAGTTATAGTTTGTTTCACATTGACCTCTTCTGCTTACTACAATCATTGGAAGATCTTTAACTAAGTGTGTTAATTTCTTTGCGACACTTTCAATGTTTTGTGGAAAACTAATCATGTGCCCTTTGTATTTTAATTGACCACCAGTTGTATGTGTCACTTGTAAAATTGGGCTCACACGCGCAATGAGCATTTCTTCTACTTGAGTTAAATTTGCTAATTCCATTGGTTGGGCCTCAAGATCCATATTATTTTCAACTAAGAATCTATTGTTTCATTTTTCTTGTCTACATCTAGTACAAACAAGATCTGGGGGAGTATGAGAGACATTAATTCCAATGTAACATTCTTGTTAGATGTAGCACATTGTTGGTGATGCTAGCCTTTCCAATTTATTTCAAAATGCCAATTGAAATTTCATGAAATTAGATTCTCGCAATCCATTGGCATCTTAGAAACCATGTTGAGTTGATTGAGGATTTGATTGTACTGCATGTTGATTTACATTTTTTTTTGTTTCTACAACACGATCAATTGACCTAAAAGCTTCCTCTTCTACATTCTCTTCACAATCTTGATTCTGTATATTAATTTGAACACTATCATGATGTTTGGTTTCATGTATTTCTTGGAGTTGGGGATTGTTTTGTACTTGTCCCTCACTATCTAGACCTTCATTATCTATAGGATGCATCCCAACATCACTCTCTTCTATTATCACTTGTTGTGCATGTTCCTCCTCATATGTATGTTGACATGTATTTCTATTTGTGTCTCTATGTTGTAAGTTGTCCATGTCTTGTCTTAGAGGATGAGAGTGATGCTCAAGTGTTTTGTGGTTGATATTTCTATTAACATTACCCACTACTATTGATTCACTTTGTAACTGCTTAGTAGTGACCTCTGATCTATGTTTACCATATTATTCTCCTTCAACTTCTTCCCTTTGACTTCCAGATTCACCCACTTGCGCACCAGTCATATGCTGCATACGATGTATACAATATTCCTATTCATATTCTCTTTTGTATTGTTTTCTTTGTTCCTCAGTTTCGAGGAAAAGTTTCCTTGCTCGAACCATAACTAATATATAAAATGCATATAAAACTTAAATAATTAGAAAATAGTTGTTTGTGTTATTATTATAAAAATAAAATTTTAAAAATAAGAACAATATATAGTAAAGAGCAATGTTCTAAAAAGCTTAAATAATAATATTAAAAATAATTATTGAAAAATATAATTCCTTAAAATACTAAAGACAAAATAACTTAAAGAATTTTATATTACAAATGTTAGAAGCAAAGTTCAATAAAAAATAAATGGGCTTGTGTATTCATCACGTATGTATTAATGTAGTGATTTATTTTATTTTAATATTTAAATTTATCAATAATTTATGACATAATTCTTTTTAAGAATAAGAACAATATATAGCAAAGAGCAATGTTCTAGAAACCTTGATTAATATATTAAAAATAATTATTGAAAAAACATAATTTCTAAAAATATGGGCTTGTGTATTCGTCATGTATGTATTAATTTAATTTATTTTAATATTCAAATTTATCTATTTGCCTATGCATAGAACTCGATGTATATTTATTTAGTTTTATTTAATTTATCTAAAACTTATGACTTATGGGAATAGAAATTACATTTTATTTCAAAATATGAGACAAATAAAACAATTAATACAAAATTATATTTTTATTTTCACAAAAACAAAAAGAATTATTTCTATTTTAGTAAATACAAAATTGTTTGTTGCATGGACTGTTTCTTACATTACATTTCATTCAAATATATTAAAAACCCATCCTTAATTAACTCGAAGTCGCCTTGCTCATATTGTTCATCATAAACCAACTCCCTATAGAAGCCACCAAAAGATGAGTATATATCAGTTGTTCCATTAAATGATTGAGTTGTTTCTTGAATGAAACTGACATTATTGCCTTCAATTGCATGTCCATGTATGGTTATGAGTTTGAGCCTTTCAATGAGTTCTTTGAGCAAGTTCATAATTTCTCTTCCCAGTTTCTGAACATCAGTATCATTGAAGTTGTTTGATTGAATACTTAATACTGAAGGACTTGTATTTGAGTTATCATTCGTAACCAAATGTTGAGAAGTGGTATTTGGAATTTCTATGATTTCTACATCTTCTGCGTGGTTTTCCATGACTCAAATCTCAATCATTTTTGTTTCATCGATTAGATTTTCCATAACCTAACATAAATAATCAAAAAATATTTATAAAATAGACCAAAATAATAATTTAACAATAAATTAAATATTATAATATTTAATACCACAAACCTATAGCATTAACATATATATCTACATTTCATCTATAAATTTTTTATATCATTACTATTACTATGACCTGTAGTAATATTAAAATGTTGTGAAAGTAAGTACTTTTTAAATGATTTATAGCATTGAATTCCAATATTAGATAATTATGTAATAATCAAAACATGTATCTACTACTAACCACTACCTATCTAATAGTAACACTAATATGTAGCTAACCTTCACAGCTATCTAATACTAACATTATCTATCTAATAATATAATCTAAACCACCCAATCTCAAACCCTAAATATATCATCATGAAAGCAACCTTTCGTGAGGGGTGCGTACCCTAATCTATACCACCAAATTTGGGTGACAAGTTTATTTAATATATAATCATTTATACCATTAAGGTTACGAAATTATTTAATTTGGATTGGTCTCCATTTTGAAAACCCTTAATGTACAAGTCCCTATAGATCATTTATATGGTAATTCCTACAAAATAATTTACATGTATATTTAAAATCTACAAATGGACATATCCTTATCTTTCCTTGATTTTGTATATGCATGCAGTAGTGATGAGAGTATTCCATTCCTAATTTTATAAATTATAGAATGGATACCATTATTCTTTTTTGAGACAAAGAAAAAAGATAAATGGTCTTTCTCAGAGATATTTCATATTTCATGAAATAAAAGCTTAATCTGAAAACTAAAAAGATAGAATAAAACTTTAATCTATTTTCTTAAAAACTAAATATCAGATTAAAATACGAAAATAAATAAATAAAATGATGCCTTATTTGTGCCAGACCTTCTGAGGGACAATGTTGCTAAAAATCACAAAGAAAAAGTAAAGGCAGAAGTTTGATGGAAACATTTTCTTAAAACTCTCTTTGAACAGAATTTTTCATGACACAATTTTCATAAAATTCAAATCAAATGTGAGAAGAGAAGAGAAAAAGCACAGACAAATTTTAAGCTTGAAATCTATCATAAAAGCCTAAAATCCAAAGTGGTATTATATTGCAGGGAAATGTGTGTAGTGCATTTCATTAAATAAATACACAACACTTATTCTTGCTAATAAATTTTCTAAGGCAAAGTAGAATTGAATTATTTCAACCTGATTCAGTAGTATAAGAAACGTAAAAGAGATTCTTATCAGGGAGAAGGAATCATGTCAGTAAAGGAATGCATGAAATTTCACATCTACTTAAAATTCAACAATTTCATTTTAATCTGCTCTACTGATTAAATAACAAATGAAACTACATTTAAATAAAACTCAATAAATATGCACTGAGTTCTATGCATATGAAAATATTTATAAATATTAAAGAAACACAATTTGGAAACGGAAAAAAATTCTTTAGTAAGCACACATGCACACATTGGTACAATTAGATTGTAGGTTGGAGTTCTTACCTGGAAATAAAATAGTGTACAAAGATAATGAAAATCTCTTCAACCTACATTTAAACAGACAGGTTAGAGAGGTTAGGATATTGTTCTATATTAGAAAAGGAATTAGATTTAAATAAAACATTCATTTCTAAGATAAAATTTATGTTACAAAATATAATATTCTTCCAATCTATATGTGGATCTAATCCAATCCAGTTTACAAAAATAAACCTGTGGTAGAAAATAGTAGAGTGCATCTGAATTGAAATGAAGACACTAATATGAAATAAAATTCTTCCTATTGCTCGCATTATAAACCCTTTGTATATATTAGCTACTTTGGAATCTTTTTTTATTATCATTTGAATTGTTTAATTTTCATTAGTTATAGAAGAAAGGAGAGCATGAATATAGAGGGCATTTCCCTTCAAGTCTGCATGTGCTAATAATAGAGATGATCATAATTATAAAAATGTGTTTTAAACAGAGAATGCATCATAATAATAAAAATGCGAATAAATTAAAAATGCTCTTTGGATTATGTGACCGAAAATTTGAAAACCCCACTACCTGCGTGTTCAGTTATATTATTTTAAATAAAGTAACTCTATTTTAAAGAGTTGTCATTCATATTCTAAATTAAGTCCATTTTTCCCGTCTTTTTTAATGTGATGTTGATAGTGCATCAGACATTTATTTACAAAATTCTAAACTAGCATTAGAATACAAAATGTTTCTTTTTTCTTACAACGTTATTTTCGATGACCTCCTATAGGGAGGGGTTTGAAGCTATTGTAGGGTTACGCCTCTCCGCGTAATTATTATTTTTAATATATATATTTTTAATTAGAATGATATGCTTTTTTAAAGTCAATTTTTTAGTTGTTGCAAAATGCTAAAAATTAGGGGGTTTATTCCCTACCAAAAATCTATATGTAAATAAATTTTTTTTTGTTTGATCTCAAAATATGTTATAGATGACATATATAGCTAGTGCACGAAAAAAGAAAAAATGGTTTTTGACCTATATTTCATCTTTTATAACAATTCAAATTCTAACTCACGTAAAATCAACAGTTTTCATCTCCTGCCATATTTTTCATAACAAATCTATCCCCCCAAAAAATTATACATTCTTAAAGACAACTCTCTCCTCTAGTGAACCATATGTTTTTCAAAAAAATTTGATATGATTTAGTATTTTTTTCTTTCTTGGAATCAACATCTTCTCAACTATTAAAATACCTACTTGCAATATTTTTTAATTATAATATACTATGGCTAATTAAAACACTATAAAATCTATATGAGCATATTCTTGACTTTGAGCTCTACAAAAGGGTATTTTTATATTTTAAAAAAAATATCATTAAAAAGAGTAGGAGTTATTGAAATATCACTTTTTTGAAATAATTTTATGTCTTTGGCAATTGGACCCAAATTGGCATAAAATGCGCATTTAATAGACATTTCCAATTCAAAAAGTTGAAGCACTTATCTTACTTAGCTAGAATGAATCTAGCTAGACCATATATTTGACTAAAAGTAATTTTTAGTTCAAAATACTCAAATTTAGCTATGCTAAGAATTTGTAAAATACACGAGTAGCTTAGACAAACAACTCAAACATCATTTGGAGATAGTGATTCAAACATATAAGGAGAAAGAAGATATGAAGAGGAGACCTATCTAGAACTCCAAGTAGGGGATGAAGTAATGGTTTACTTGAAGAAAGGATGGTTTCTTGTTGGGACATATAACAAGATAAAGATGATGAAGTTCGAACCATGTAAGATCTTGAGGGAGTTTGATTTAGGAAATGCATATGAAGTGGAGTTTCTGAATGATATAAATGTTTCACCTATATTAAATACTATAGATTTTATAAGTATCATGAACCAAATTTTCATGACAGTGATGAATTAGATGTTCAGAAATAGTATCCTAAGAATAAAATGGATGAGATAGTACAAATTTTTGATGGTCAAGTTGGTAGGAGTACAAGGGGTAGAAAGTATAAAGAGTATCTTGTCAAATGGAAAGACAAACTAGTGGAGGATTCTTCATGGATTTCTCAGGTTAAGGTT
Organism: Chamaecyparis obtusa; assembly: GCA_027943335.1. Classification (NCBI taxonomy): domain Eukaryota; kingdom Viridiplantae; phylum Streptophyta; class Pinopsida; order Cupressales; family Cupressaceae; genus Chamaecyparis; species Chamaecyparis obtusa. The sequence continues at coordinate 61,695 of BSBK01002065.1, forward strand.
AACCATTTTGGTTTTCCCATAGTCACAAGAAATTGAGAGGCTCAATTTCCAAATAACCCCAGGTGTCCGATGTAGGATTATCTTGGGTTCTTGGCAATCTCGCATCAACCAGTTTTTTTTTTTTCCTTTCATTCCAGTCTCCAAGTTTCTTTCAACTTTCATTCAATGTGGATCTTTTGCACGTGAAAAACTTATGGCATGTTCCTAGACTCTTTGTGCACCTTCTCCTAGGTTCACACCTGATTTGATTTCTTTACATATGAGATCTTGTAGATTCATGATGGGACTTAACTGTTCTTCACGTTTCATGACTAGTTTTTGGTTTCTGATCTCACGAAGTTATTTTTCGATTGACGAAGCTTAATGGTGCATTTATCAATGTTTTTGTGTTTTCATTTGACCTAATTGAGGGATCATGATTCATGTTCCATCAATTGAAGGGAGATTCTTATGATTTGGGTCTTGACCCATATTTATAATGTGTTTTCTTCTCATTAGGAAATGTAGTCTTTCTTAGGCCTATTTGATGCTTGCAAAGGCTTTATAAAATCTTATAATTGATCCCTGAGGTTATTACATATAAAAAAGAAGAATGGATAACCTATAGAGTTCAATAGCTTGGGATAAAATAAACAGTATATAAGATAACCTACAAAAGGTTCATGAAGAAGGCTTGAATACCTAGAATGTATGACCGCATGTAGCAAACCCATTATACTTGCTTATCTAATAATAAGGAGGTTGATATTGGATTTCTCTATAGTATTTTCTATATTTCTTCTATTGTGTGACTCATGTTGCAAGGACTGGACTGATCTCTTTGCGTTACCTTCATCCTTAACTGCACTAATATTTGATAACTTGTGATGACAATAACATCAATCGTGCATTAGATTAGCATGTCAATAGAAAAATAAGATCATATGTGTATTTTTGTGTGTGAGAGGATTTAATCCATCTTCTTAATAAGAACATGAAATGGTATTCACCTATTTGCTAGACTACTTATGTGAGATTTATTCCATAGCCAACTAGATAGAGAGTTGTTGCTACTCAAGAATATATAGCCTCGACAAGGTTATCACCTTGATAGTTTCTAACATTTCTCTGCTAATAGTTAGGCATCCATAGCATTCATAGAGTTACTAGCATAACCTATTTTTTTGCAACTTTTTCATTTTTTCTTTTCTTTTAAATTTTTCTTCTATTTTCACTTTCATTTTTTCCCTTTTTGGCTTTAGTGTGCATGGATCAATTTCATGTCATCCTTCCATGTTGGTTGCTAATATGCTAGTAGAACATTCTCTAATTTTTCACCTAGTGGAAAAAGGAAGGAAATATCAACATCATTAATACGGGCATTAAAATAAGAAGCATATGAAATCCAACAAGATATCATTAATTTTAGGAAATGAAAAATATTAAAGATAAATGTTGTAAATAAAATTTTATTACAAAAGGATGTCAAATATACTATTTCATTTGAAACCAAGACTAAATATAGTTATCTTTTCTTGACAACCAAGGAGTACAGATCTCCTCTGAATGCACTATCAACAACTAAAACTGCTCTAGAAGATCCAAAAATGGATAAATGGAAACCTTTAAAAAATGGCATAGTACCTTTATAAATTGTTCTGACATTCTCTCTATTGCAGAGTAAAGGCAATATGCCTATATAAGTGGTTGACTACTCTATAAAAGGGTAATGCATTCAAAAGGTGGCATGACAGATTTAGTAGACTTTGTGAATTGAAGGGGTAGGATTTGTGATTTTAGCTTAGAGATATGGATATAACAGTGAGATTGACCTATCCATTATCTCAAGATCCATTCTTGGGGATCATAAACAATGATAGGCTAGCCTCATTAATAGGCATTGATGATACCCTCGTCCTCACTACCCTAAAATGGGGTTTAGGTGAGGATTAAATCTGCATAGTGAGGACCACTATTTGCTCAATACAAACATTTCATCTAGGTTTGTGGGATATTTGTTAGATTTAGGACAACCTAATGAAATAATTAAGTTTATCATAGTGAGCATGTTTGATAGATTCTACTGTAGGGTCTTGATGACATACTTGTTGTAGCTCGCTATGGTGTTGGTTTTCCATTAGTAACTGACTTCAAAATATTCCTTGAGACTGGAGTGAAGGTAATTTGGGTTTCATTCCTTATGAATTTCCACTTCAGTCCCCTCAAAATTCATCCTTTCTATGTACAACACAGGGTCAAATTTTTAAAGAAATATCTAGACCCAGATGTGGAGATGGTTGAGGAGTGGATTGAAGACTTCTTCATGAGGGTCTTGTTTGAGAAATCCTAGGATGATGCCACTAAGTCAACATAAAAGGAGACTTCTAACTCAGAAGAAAAGTAAAATGAGGGTGAGGAAGAATCTGATAGAAATGGACCCATGTCTAGTTATGCATGACCTGTGTCATTGAACAAAAAAATTCTTTCTAAAAAAAGTGATGATATATAAATAATGTAAACAACTGAGAAAAATCATGTTATTTTTTTTAAAAATTTTGGAATGTAAATAGATACCAAAGGTAAATGTAATATTAATGGTTTTTTATCACTTTATTTTGGTGTCTACATTTAATTTTTTCTATCATTTACCATTTTAAAACATTCCTTACTTTAAAGCCCAAAAATGAACCTTTAATGCTTGATGTAAAGTAATGAAATATCATAACAAGATACCTCATCATTGTATAAAGAATGATGATAGGAAAGAGAATACATTTCTAAGAATGCAGGCAAAAAAAAAGTGAAAACCCTATTGTATTGGTACACTTTCTCCTAGCAGAAAAAAAATTGGTTAGTGCAACATTAATTGAATCATTGTTAAAAATAAAGGAAATTTTGACATGCAATAATAATAATAATGAAAGATCATTGAAAACTAACAAGGGGAACTAATGACTATACATGGGACACTAGAAATGTACCATCTTTCACCATAGTGCTTATTGAAAGGGATGAAACAACTAACCTAACCTAACAATGTACACTAATCTAACAACTAATATTTTTACTTGAACCCATTTACTAGATTTGAGAAATTTCTAGCCTTGCAGCCTAGCTTTTTCTTTCCAATTAATGGATCTACAATATTTTGGAAAAAGAAAGGTAACATGATTTTTACCCTTCTTGTATGTGATACGACATAGGTGACAACATTCTGATTCATTTTGGGTACTTCTTTTTATCTCACAAGACATGACATCTCAAGATCTTTAGAAAGAATATTTTCATGCTCTAATGTGAGCATGAATTCATTAGACTAACAAGTAGAAAATTTTCAATAATACTTGATTGGGAACCCATGGGTCTTCTTCAAAAGAGTTGTAGCAGGGGGTACATTGGTGTTCTCTTGGGGCTCAATGAATGGTGGTAATGACATTTGGGATGCAAGGGATGATTATGTCTGAATAGTTGGAGTCAATTCATTGAGTGTCATGCAAAAAGCTTCAAGATCATACCAAAATCACATGTCATCATATTATACTTCTCCTTTCTCTCTGATCGGGCTAGGGAGGGATTCCTTTGATAGCAATTTTTCTAAAGGAATCTATGAAACCTCCAAAACTTTTAGAGTGGGGACCTCATCCTCTTTGACAAAACAAGACAGCTTAGAAAAGAGAAGACTTGGATCATCAAATTTTAGATGTAGAAGGGGAAGACTATAGTCTTTTTGAATCTCACTCTCTTGCATTAGTTTTGGGTCTTGCTAACCTTATTCATTCTTCTCTTTTGAGTTCTAAACCACTAGTCTTCCCCCAAAAAATGAAATCATATACAGTATTAGGGACTAAAAAGAGAACTCTAAAAATTTGATCTAGTCGAGTTCACCTCCCATTGGACATGAAAGCTCTGGAACTTCTTTACATGTGAACTCATTCTCCATGATAGGCTCCTTTGAAAATATGATTCCTCATAAGAGGCCTCAAGCATAGCTAAGGAATTCCAGATGATAATCTATTTCTTTTCAAGCTAAATGATCCTCAACTCACACTAAAGATCAAGAAACATCTCTTGTGTATTGAGAACTAGATCCGCATGATAAGTTTGAGGAGAAACCTAATAAAAAAATATATAGTAACTTGGGTCCATGCCCTATCTAGATCCTGACTATTTCTTATTGTGTGCACCTTCTTGCATCATTCAAGTTGAAAAATCCAAAACATGCACTAACTTTGATGACTATATTTATCTCTATCCCACCGGGCATTCTAGGAAAATTATTGATCTCCTTTTCAAGCTTACACCTAAAAGAAAATCCAGAAGCTCTATAGGAGTGGGATAGGGTGTGCCCTACAAAAAAACTTCTAGGATTGTAGAAGTTGTCTCTTCATGGGTAGTTTTGGGGGAAATTGAAGGGAAAAAGACTTTTAAAAACAACCTAAGCTAAGGGGAGGTGAAGCACTAGATCAAAGATTTGTTGGACAAGATAATAGTTTGTTAGATGGTATTTTAGGGGTTTGACCACTCTAGTTAGATTTGTATACCTTTATTCACTCACAACATGGTGTACCACATAACCTTCATTATTGGTAGGATAATGAGAGGCTAAAGTTTCTCAAAATAGAGCTCAAGCATTCATATTTTGGCATGGGAATAATATGCGAGGATTTGAATTAAGTCATAAAGCTCATAAAGAAATGGAAATCCTTTCCAACTAGGGACATGGTATACGACCCAATTTAGTAATAGGCATAAATAGTTCATATAAGGGTTACAAGAAAAGAGATCACTTCATAAAACCAATCTTCCAAAGGAGTAGGCTATAAATGATATAATTCATCCTCTATTCTAAGCTAAACAAACAAAATAAAATTCATCTAAATAAACAAAATGGTTGAAAATTATATGAGTTCAGCACATAACAAAATGATTAAAAAAAATTAAAAGGCACCAAATGCATAGTCCCCATGATGTATTAAGAGAAAACATGCCATGGCGAGATAGAATGTCCCAGAAAATCAATGCTACAATATGCACCCCTAGTCAACATGCCATAGGGTCTTTTTCTTAGAAAAGTTAAACTTATACAAATAATATAGTCTATTTCTTCACCTATTGAACAAAGTCCAATATTTTCAACCTTCTTAATTTCACTAGTTTTTAGGGCTTTATAGAACAACACTCGGTCAACATGATCATAGAATGATTACAATATGTTATAATTGATTGACATGATGAAGAATTTAGCATAGATCACTTAAATATTTGTGCTATAGGAAAATACTTTTCTTTAATTGGTTGATTGTAATATACCTACTAGCTAGGCTTGAAAGAAAAATGGTGGTGACTTTCTCAGAGATAGCATGATTTCATGGGATAATCTAAATGGTGTGAAGAGAATAGTTATCTAGAAATTTTTTAATTATGGAAAACCTTATGGGGCCCTTTTCAAGCACAAGTGTCTAGGGAGACACGTGGTGAGTTGGAAGAACTCAGAGATAAGGCATCCTCTATGGAGTGGCTAGAAACTTTGAGTAGATGACACATGTCATCCATCTTCAGGAACCTTATTTTTGTGAATTTGTGAATGTGTCCCACATGATGATGTAACTAAAGAAAAAACATGGTAGGTGTTTAAGGCTATCAGTGCAAGAGTCTACATTCTCAACCATCATTTCACTCATGTCTAACTACATATTGGTTAGCTAAGTAACTATTGTCACTAGGGATTGTACCTGAGTATGGCTAAGTGTAGAACCTAGCAATCCTATGAAACATAGGACTATTCTTAGGCTATGGGTAACCTATCTAAGAATAGACCTCTAGATTAAGGGCTGACTTGCCCTTGAATCACCTGAAACTTAACTAATCTTTGAAGGAAAAGGGAGAGAGAGTGCATAAAATTGAAACTAAAACTAGGTGATTCACTAAACTTTGATATATCTGCAAATTGAAAACAAACTCACAACTTGACCCTGTATGCCTTGACAATTCTTGAAATAAAGAGGTATTTGTATTAAAAGAAGGGAAAAACTTCCACAACTTAAAGCCAAATGTACACAGATTAGAACAATAACTACAAAACACCTTCTTGAACATTCAACTTGAATAGACATGTAAAGTAAAGAATGACAAGATCACAATAACTTTAACATGAATTCAAATAGGAAAACTCATAAAATAACAGGGATGAGTAGGAATACTATAATTTTTTCATTGAATAGAGCCAAATATATCAATCTACTTCTCTAGAGATTCAATCATTCACCTCCAAGAATGAGGGAAAGAAGAACTAACCTTAATCACATGAGTGAGAGGTATAAAAGTAAACCTAGGAATCTGCATCATGACCCACAACCTCCTAAAGATAGAAAATAACTGCATATAGGGTTATAAAAGCTTCATAAATCTGGATGCTAAATTCTTGAGATTCTAGGGGGGTGAGGAAAGTGGGGCCCCTAAAATAGATGGTCAAAGGAAACTATTCTACCCACTAAGTCATCCTCTATAAATGATATTCTGATAAGGGTTTATAAAAACACCACTTGTCAATATCTTACAATAAAACTTTTGAAATGACTTTTACATGTGAAAATTAACCCCTCCTATGTCAAAATATGTAGACCTAAATATATTTCAAAATAGTCCTCAACCCAAAAATAGGGAAGACATACCTTGAAATATATACATTTTGAACTAAATCCACATTACATGAATGCATCTAAGCATATATTAGGCACCCCACAAAAAAAAAACTCTTAACCAAATAAAAGAGGGGAAAGCATATTAATTGATCATTTTTTCAAAATCCTCTAGTGATGAAGCAGTGGTCGCATCTAAACTTCCCATTTGGCAAGTTGCTATTCCTCACTAGCTGTCTCTTCGATTTCCATTTAGGAAACATCTATGTCTTTCACGGCATCATGAAACTGATGTATGATATTTTGGATTCTTTTCTATTCTGCATTTCATTCATGTGTTTGGCTCCCTCAAGGGCTTCATGAACATAGTGAAGTGTTTTTCTCTGTATTTATATTTCAAAATGATGGCATTTTTGCATTGCATGATGTTAATGTTTGGATTCTCAGAATATCATAAAGCCCATGAACTATTTATGAACTAGGGTACAGTCTCTGCCTTTTGTAATTTTGAGGCACTGTAGCTTATTGTACTCATGGAATTTCCATTACCTTTGAGTTCAATTGAAGGCACTGTGATTATTCTCTTCTTATTACATGCGATGATGGCATTTTGTTATTGCCCCTTTGCATCCTCGAGGGCACAATAATGGCACAGTTTATTTCAATCTCTCAGCACTTTCTACATTATTTCTCCCTTCTATGTGAATTTGAAGGTATTGCAATGGTATTTCCATTGCATTTGAATTGAAAGTAGGGAACTATGAATATGTTGCTTGAACCTATGCATGACTTGTAGATCCATGGCCTTGGCATCAATATACTACCCTCTGTTTAGCACTTGATCCTTGCAAGCATCATTGTATTAGTTTGATGGGGCACCGTGAACAAAAAATTGATGTTATTTGATGATTATCTATTGCTTGGTGTTATCAGTGGTGCCATACCCATTTGATCCCTACTTTTTAACCCTGTACGGCCTGTGAACTACCTAGGGAATACACTTTTGATTTCATTGTTTCCTCCATTGAATTTGATCGCTAATTGTTGCTTTCATTGCTAATGCTTGGGTGCACCAGTTTCCACTCAACCCCCACCTGTGCATTTCTTGATGCCTAGTGATAATGTCAGTCTACAACTATAGCATTGTACAGTTCATTACACTGTTATATTATTTGAACTTAGGGCATAAGATTATTGTTTTGACAGTCTGTTGTTGTTTGTGTTATCATATGGCGTTGTGTTACTATGCATGGACCCATGGGATGTTTTCTCATTATTTTTGGTTGTTGTTGCCATACTATGATGTACCGTGACCCTTGTTTCTCTACCTTTGTTTTCATGTGTTCATTGCTACTAATGCTTCTGAATATGTTGTTTGGATCAATAAGTATCGACATCAATTGCCTTTTTCATCTAAATAGATAACCTACTTATTTGGAAAATGAGGGAATCACTAGAAATGAGACACAAAACCTTTACCTGTGCCCATGTAATTTTCCATTGGTACACTATTTTCATGACATGCAATGCCTTTTTCCATGTTTTACAATAATGCCACTAAAATCTCATCACTTGACTATTTGATACGCTGCTTCATGTTTGGAATCCTGAGATCCTGAGAGTTGTGGTTTGGGTCTTGCAACCTCCTGATAGAAGCTCAGGTTTGTTTGGATCTAGTATTATTGACATTCATGCATTGATCATGCCCTCTGACTTTATAAGATGGCACCATTATTTCCTTTTATCCAATCTGCTATCAACATTGCCCTTTTGATATTTATATGGCCGTTGTTGATATTATAATGCTACTACAACATTATTGAAACCCTTGTGCTGTGATGGTATTTGATTGTTTATTTTTTGGTCATGATCTACACATTCTTGAAGCTCTGCATATTCATGAAATTAACATGCCTTGCTCTATTTGGAGGCATTCCCTCATTACTTTGTGGTTAAATGAACCTTACTTCTAATGCCAGTCTATTGCTTTGGGTATTGTAAATATCAACACCTATCTTATGCTAATTCCATTCCTTAATGACTTGATCCCTATGCCCATTTGTTGGCTTTGATTGTTCATTGCACCATGTTGGATATATATTTGATTACATATGCTCAGTGGTCATTCAGATGCCATAGTTTACTTACTATTCTTCATGATGACATGCCCTCATAAAGAGGCACTTATTTTCCATGAATGATAATGGGTAAAAGCACAATAAGCTGTCACCCTTTTACAAAGGAAGAGGCTAACAAAATCAAAGCTGTTCAACTTCAATAGTATAAAAATGACATTTATGTTTGGAATTTGAAGATGATGTAAACTAATTAAATGTGATAAAATGCATGAAGTTTATTATTAATATTTTTAATAATTTTTTTGAATAAGAATTAATATGTTTTTTTAATTTTTAAAGATGATTTTTCAGTTGCTGAAAAATGCTAAAAATTGGGGGTCTAGTTCCCACCAAGAAATTATATGCAAATAAAATTTTTTTCCCCTAATTTCAAAATATGTCATAGATTACATATATAGCTAGTGAATAAAAAAATAAAAATTGTTTTGTGACTTATATTTTCTCTTTTATAACAATTCAAATTCCAACTCACTGAAATCAAGAGTTTTCATCTCGCAACATATTTTTCATAACAAATCTATCCCAATTAAAAAAAGAAATATATATTCTTGAAGAGGACTCTCTCCTCTAGTGCACCATGTGTTTTTCCAATTTATTTAATATGATTTACTATTTTTTTCTTTCTCCGAATCAACATCTCCTCAACTGTTAAAATACCTACTTGTAGTATTTTTTAATTCTAACAATCTATGTCTAATTAAAACACTATAAAATCTATATGAGGATATTCTTGACTCTGATCTCTACAAAAGGGTATTTTTTTATTTTTAAAAAAATATCATTAAAAATATTAGTAGTTATTTAAATGCCACTTTTCTGAAATAATTTTATTTTTATGGTAATTGGACCCAAAGTGGTATAAAACATGTATTTAATAGATATTTTCAATTGGAAAAGTTAAAGAACTTATATAACTTAGCTAGAATGAATCTAACTAGACCATATCTTTGACCAAAATTAATTTTTAATTAGAAATACTAAAATTTAGTTGTGCTGATAAGTTAGCCTAAAAGGTGACACCTGATTGTGCTTTTACCTTAATAGGATGACATGTAGATTTGTGTACTTTACTCTCTATTTGATGATGAATTGGTGTATTGATCATTGTTCCATTCTTTGAGGCCCATTTGACAACATACCATTCCGACCAGATGCATTATCCATTTAATATTCCATATAATGATATTGTTGGAAATATAGATGCAATAACTAAGAGGGGGGTGAATCAGTTAACCACAAAAATATTACCACTGATCCCTTCGATATCTTATTAAATATTTTATTGCTGTCACTTGGTAAACATATAGAGAAATGCTGAAACTCAGTCTTTACAGAGTATATTAATTATAATTGTTCTTAAGCATTCATCACTGATTAACATGCATGAGTAAAGTAAATAACATGAACACAAGAGACACCAGATTTACCATGGAAACCCAATATGGGAAAAACCACCAATGTAACTAGTTACTATTTTTCACTCTTCTGAAGTTATCCCTAGTTAGAAGCCAACCCGGTAAAAGGTTACAAAACACACTGTTAGGTGTGACTTTGTTAGAGGATTTAATCACCCTATTAGGAGTGGCCTTATAAGAGGTCTTTTGAAACAATTCAATGGAACTGTCACCTTGTTAGAGGATTTACAAAATGGTTGTTAAACCAACTCAGTTAAGAGATTTTGATATCACTGCTACAATTGTAAGAGAGTAATAATGAAATGACCTGTAACTGAATTGTTGATTCCAGATCTCTGTTCTGCTTCACTAGATCCTTCCTTATCAAATAAATATTTTCTGCTCCTCAAGGATATCTAACCACCCTTCCAAATTTGCATACACCTTTCTTCAAAATGATTTCTGCATGTTGTATATCTTCATTCATCACTTGACCTTCTATATATATTTATACCATTTAGATTAATCATTCAGATTATCAAGTCAGCACTAATAATCATTACAATAGTCAACTGGGATAAACAAACTTTAATAACAAAATCCTTTGAAGAGCTGACTTTGCTCGGTAAACATTAATCATGAAAAGATTTCCTTTGGTGACCGAGTGAACTCGGTAACCACAGCAAATTCTGCAACTTCCTTTGGAGACCGAGTGAACTTGGTAACCACTAACTTTCCTTTGCTAACCAAGGAGGCTCGGTTAACACTATTTTCTATCATATTTTCTTTCCACACCTGAGAGGTCTTGGTAGACACTAAAAATTTCTTAGCTTACTGACTGAGCTCGGTAACCGCTGAGAACTGCCTAGCTTACCGACTAAGCTCGGTAACCACTGAGAACCACCTAGCTTACTGACTGAGCTCGGTAACCACTAAGAGTGATAATTGATATGACATTTGTGTGACATCATAGAGAACACATAGCTAATCCAATAATTTCCTTCAGACACTTATATCCAACAATCTCCCTCTTTGGCATTGATGGCACCACAACATGTCATAGCACAATGAAATTTCACAAAGAAACATAGAGTAAGGAACATATCCTTAGCTTCATTCTAATTCTCATCATCTTCAAACTTCTCTCTCTAACTGAGAACTCTCCCTCTTAATTTCTCAAATTATTCTCCTTAGAAATTTCTTGAAATGATAGCAAAATCTCCCTCTTTGACAATACATGCCAAAGACAACTTACACAGTTTCAGTGAATAGCAATGTACCTTAAGTATTGATTCATATGCAATGATTCCTTGACTCTACTACATCAACTGATTGATCTTCAACATGTTCTGGTTGATGCATCACTAAAACTTTATTTTAGTGAACCTCGGACAGGGGAGTGACCCCTAATTTACCTCTTAGATACAAGAATGCATCCTTAGGTAGAGGCTTGGTCAAGATATCTACAATTTGTTCTTTTGTATGAACATATTCTAATCTAATTTCCTTGTCCTACACCAATTCTCTGACAAAGTGATATTTTATAGCAATGTGCTTGGTTTTGGAATGCATTACTGGATTCTTTGAAATATTTATTGCACTTGTATTATCACAAAACATAACAACTAGTTCTTCGATCTCAACCTTCATGCCTTCCAAAAATTGTTTAAACCATTCAATATTAGAGCAGTTTACTACTACAACAACATATTCTACTTCTGTTGTGGATTGGGATGTGTAGTTTTGCTTTTTACTAGTCCAAGATACTAACCTCTTGCTAAGAAAGAATGCTCCACCACTTGTACTCTTTCTGTCATCAATGTTTCTTGCCCAATCAGCATCAGTAAGAACTTTTAAATCCAAATTGCCTCCAAATTCATACCACAAGCCATACTCTTCAGTTCCCCTCAAGTACCTCAAGATTCTTTTGATTGCCGTCATGTGATTTTCTTTAGGTTTTGCTGAAAATCTTGCCACTATACCAACTGCTAAGGCAATATCAGGCCTTGTGTGCACTACATACTGTAATTTTCCAATCATTGATCTGTATAGGGTCTGATCTACTTCTTTTTAATCATCATCTTTGGTAAGCTTCAGTCGAGTACACATGGGTGTACCAACTAGTTTTGAATCTTCCATACCAAATTTCTTAAGTATTTCCCTGATATATTTAGACTGAGTAATGTAGATACCATTTTTGTTCTGTTGAATCTGAAGTCCAACAAAAAATTTTATCTGACCAAACATAGAAATTTCAAATTCTTTGTTCATATTCTTTGAAAATTCTTTGCACTGATCATCATTTCCTGTAAACACAGTATCATCCACAAATATTTCTGCCAAAACAATTTTGTTATCTGATCCGTCTTTGATGTATAAATTACTGTTGTCATTAGCTCTTTTGAAATCAATTTGAGTAAGATAGTTATGTAATCTTTCATACCATGCTCTAGGGGCTTGTTTCAGACCATACAATGCTTTGTGTAATTTGCAAACCATATCCCTTTTGTCTGGATCAATAAAACCTTTAGGTTGTTCAATGTAGACTTCTTCATCAAGAATACCATTGAGAAATGTAGATTTTATATCCATCTAATATACCTTAAATCCTTTATGTGTTGCATATGCAAGTAAAGTCCTCACACCTTCTAATCTTGCAACAGAAGAAAAAGTCTCTCCATAATCTATTCCTTCTTCTTGAGAATATCCTTTACATACCAATCTTGCTTTGTTTCTACATTCAACTTATTTCTGAAAACCCATTTTGTCCCAATTACATTTTTATCTTTAGGCCTAGGTACAAGAGTCCATGTCTTATTTTTCTCTATTTGCTCTATTTCTTCATTCATAGCCTCAATCCAGCTTTCATTTTCTAATGCATCTTTGACATTTTTAGGTTCAAAATCAACAAATAAACATGTACCTTTTAGTTTACTTCTTGTCATAGTACTATCTGATTTGTTTCCAATGATCTGATCTGGTGTGTGATGCTTCCTAAAATATTTGGCCAATACAGGTTCCTTGTCTCCGGAATGAGTTACATTGTCATCTTCTTGAATTTCATCTACAGGTTTAGGTTGCTTGGGCTCGGTAGATACTAGCTCGGTAGCTTCAGACTGAGACTCGGTACTTTGTCACTCAGTCTAAACTTCTTCTTGTGACTTAGTTACTGTACTGGGCTCGGTAGATGTAGTTTCCTTATTGACAGATGTGTGTGGCAATGTATCAGGTTCAATGTAAACAAATCTTCTGTAATCCTCAGGTTCTGGTTTGCTTTCTTATTCAGTCTTTTCTGCAAACTCATCAATTCTCACATGTGCACTTTCTATGATTTTGTGAGTAGACAAATTTAGACATCTCTATGCCTTGCTTTTGCAAGAATATCCCAAAAATATTCCTTCATCACCTTTTACATCAAATTTTCCTTTTCTAGATTCTTTCAAGATATAACATTTACTACCAAATACTTTTAGGTAGCTTACATTTGGTTTATAGCCATACCATAGCTCATAAGGAGTCCTGAATGTGTCTTTCCTCAACTGTACTCGGTTCAAGGTATGAACTGCAGTGCCGATAGCTATCTTCCATTATTTCATAGCAATGTTCTTTTCAATCATTAGAGTCCTTGCACAATCCATGATAGATCTGTTTCTTCTTTCAGCTATTCCATTTTGCTCAGGAGTTCTCAGAGCTAATACCTATGTTTTGATTCCTCTTTCAATGCAGAAATTATTGAATTCATGGGAGATGAATTCACCACCTTTGTTTGATCTCAAGCATTTTATTCTTTTTCCTGTTTCCTTTTCTACTCTTGCCAAATACCATTTGAATTTCTCAAATGCTTCTAACTTTTCTCTTAAATACATAACAGTCATCATTCTAGAGTAATCATCAAAAAAGATAATAAAGAATTTTTCTCCAGTATAGCTCTCAATTCCAATAGGTCCACATAAATCAGTATTCACAATTTCCAAAATATCTTCAGACTGATAGTTTTTATTTTTAAAACTAGACTTTCCCATTTTACCAATCTAACAATTCTTGCATAGACCAACATTAGGTTTCTTCAAAGTAGGAATACCTCTTACTTTCTTGAATTTTCTTATTTTCATCATGTTATCAAAATTTACATGACATAACCTTTTGTGCCATAACCAACTTTATTCAATTTGAGCTATAAAACATGAGTATTCACCAAGATTAAGATAAAAGAAGTTACCTTTAGTTTGTTTGCCTGATACTATTAGTTTTCCTTTGTCATCGACCAGTCTTGCTTTGCCATTCATGAATTCAACTTTGCATCCAATGTTAATTAGTTGTGCTACACTTAGAAGATTATGCTTTAGTCCTTCAACCCAATATGCATTATCACATATAAGTTCTTTGGTTAATGAAATTTGTCCCTTTCCTTTTATACAACAAGGTTCATTGTTTCCAAACCTTACATTACCACCATCATAGCTTTCAAAGTGTTCAAACTTAGTCCTATCACCAGTCATATGATGTGAACATCCACTGTCTATGATCCATGTATCATTGTTGCTTATATGAGAAATAAGTGCCATCTCATCTTCATCATCATCAGATTCATCTTTTACAATAATGAAAATAATTTCTTCTTCATTATCATCAGAATCTTTAGCTAAGAAAAATGTTTTCTTACCTTTATCCTTGAATGATTTGAAATTCTTCTTGCCATTGTACCTGAAGCCTTTATTCTCATCTTTGTTTTGCTTGTTAGGGCACCTAGCTGCAATCTGACCAATTTCTTCACATGAAAAACAAATTAAGGGAGTTTTACCTCTGTATTTTCCTCTACCTCTTAAATATTTCTTTGCAAGTAATGCTTCAATAACATCAAGATCACTATCAGAACTTTCCTCTAATTCTTCTTCACTTTCTAATTGGATTTTCTTCCCTTTCTTAAGTGAAAGTTTGGCCTCAAAAGTTGATTCAAATTTTTTAGAAGTTGGAACATAGTTGTCATAGTTATCCAATTCAAATGCTGTCAATCTCCCAACTAAGGCGTCTAAAGTTATATTGTGATTTTCTTCACATCTTCTTTCTTGAATAGTAGATACTCTTATTGCATAGATAGGAAGTAATGTTCTAAGAACTTTACTTATAATGGTTTCATCATCAATTGTTCCTCCGGAAGCTTTGATTGCACTAACACTTGCCTTGATCCTTTCAACATATTTTGCAATGTTTTCATCTTCTTTCATTGACATCTTATCAAACTCTCCTCTTAGGCTTTCTGCTTTGGCTCTCTTCACATTGTCATCACCGCCATAGATTTTCTTCAGTTTGTTCCACATTTCATTAGCAGTTGTGTAGTCTTTGATTTCATCAAATTATTCATAGCTAAGAGCTAATGCAATGTCTATCATCATAGTGTTATGGTTCTTCTTCTCTACAATGTCTTCAACAGTTAATGTGCCAAAAGGAACTATATATTCTTGATCAATGTATTTGCATCCTGAATCACCAATGGAAGCTAGATGAAGTCTCATGAGACATTGCCATGCTGAAAAGTTATTTCTGTTAAGCCTTGGAATTTCTCTCTTGTAAGACATCCTAATCTTTAGCTTAGGTCCTTGAAATCCTTCCTGCAAGCACCAAAAGCTCTGATACCAATTGATGGAAATATAGATGCAGTAACTAAGAGGGGGGGTGAATCAGTTAACCACAAAAATATTACCACTGATCCCATAGATATCTTATTAAATATTTTATTGCTGTCACTCGGTAAACATACAAAGAAATGCTAAAACTTGATCTTTACAGAGTATATTAAATATAACTATTCTTAAGCATTCATCACTAATTAACATGCATGAGTAAAGTAAATAACATGAACACAAGAGACACCAGATTTACCGTGGAAACCCAATATGGGAAAAACCACCAATGTAACTAGTTACTATTTTTCACTCTTTTGAAGTGATGCCCGGTTAGAAGCCAACCTAATAAAAGGTTACAAAACACACTGTTAGGTGCGACCTTGTTAGAGGATTTAATCACCCTATTAGGAGTGGCCTTGTAAGAGGTCTTTTGAAACAATTCAATGGAACTATCACCTTGTTAGAGGATTTACAAAATGGTTGCTAAACCAACTCAGGTAAGAGATTTTGATATCACTGCTACAATTGTAAGAGAGTAAAAATGAAATGACCTGCAACTGAATTGCTAATTCCACATCTCTGTTCTACTTCACTACATCCTTCCTGATCAAATAAATCTTTGCTGCTCCTCAAGGATATCTAACCATCCTTCCAAATTTGCATACACCTTTCTTCAAAATGATTTTTTCATGTTGTATATCTTCATTCATCATTTGACCTTCTATATATATATATATATATATATATATATATATATATATATATATATATATATATATATATATATATATATATATATATATATATATATATATATATATATATATATATATATATATATATATATATATATATATATATATATATATATATATATATATATATATATATATATATATATATATATTTATTTATTTATTTATTTATTTATATACCATTCAGATTAATCATTCAGATTATCAAGTCGGCACTAATATTCATTACAACAATCGCCTGGGATAAACAAACTTTAATAAAAAAATCCTTTGAAGAGCCGACCTTTCTTGGTAAACATTAATCCTAAAAAGATTTCCTTCGGTGACCGAGTGAACCTGGTAACCACAACGAATTCTGCAACTTCCTTTGGAGACCGAGTGAGCTCGGTAACCACTAACTTTCCTTCAGTAACTAAGGAGGCTCGGTTAACACTATTTTTTGTCATGTTTTCTTTCGACACCCGAGAGGTCTCGGTAGACACTAAAAATCCCTTAGCTTACCGAAAGAGCTCAGTAACCACTAAGAACTATCTAGCTTACCAAGTAAGCTCGGTAACCACTAAGAACCACCTAGCTTACCGACTAAGCTCGGTAACCACTGAGAATGATAATTGATATGACATTTTTGTGATATCAAAGACAACACATAGCTAATCTAATAATGTCCTTCAGACACTTATATCGAATAGATATGTCATATTATCACTGATTTTCCAACTATAGCCCCTTCACTATCTGATTCATGGTGCATATTCTAATCATGTTCATGCCAACAAAATGCAGATTTGTGTCCCCTCTCACTTCTCTGTTCTAACTTGAATGCATGTGTTTTGCAAGCCCTCCCTATGCTAGTGCCCTGACTATGCTTCACATGATTTATCCTTGATTATTGAGTTTCTCACTTACTAAATGTTTCCCTATTCATCATGGGTGCTCTTGTCTTGTGATGTAGCCACTACCAAGGAAATGAAGTTTTCCTAGCATTAACTGCATCATAAGTCAAGAGCATTTATCTACACATGGAACAAACACAATAGAGAAAACAATGGTATTTCTTTTATTTCTATAGCCTCCTCATGTACCTGTCCTGAGCATTGTTTAGATCCAATGCATCTAACCCACTTCTTCTTTCTCATCTACAAGTTTAGGATCACAGGAGAACACCATGAACACCATGGAGATAGACTCATTACTAGGCAATGTCTGGTACCCCCATACTTCATGTTCATTACTATGTATATTTGCACTCATTTATGCAATTCTTGCAATGGCTTTGCTCACGGCATGTGTGAGCTCAAATAGATGTTCTTTTCAATTCTTTCCCCTTTTGTATAGGATGCTTAACATTGATATATGCACATTTAATCTTAGATGTAGTAATTTATTGCCTTCCCCTTTCATGTAATTTGTAATGAAATGAACACAAAATTTTAAGCAAGACCACTAATAATACAAACTAGGATATTGTGGCATCATCTAGTAATTAGGTCACCAAAGATGAATAAAATAATGGTAACATTATGGTGACCTCTAATGAGTGCTTTCCTGTTAAGCACCTTGACCAGCTACCATAAAGATCAATTGGGCACAGAATTGAAAGAAAACTAAAAGCTGAACTAAAAGAAAACTAAAAGCAACACTGAAAACAACCTATTCCAAGGCACTTAGGAATTACAAAAATTGAAAACTCCTATCCTACCCTACTCTAACTAGTCTCAGCAAACTAGCTAAACAAATCAATTAATTTGATGGTTGAAATAGCTTCCCATTCTCCTCAAAATATTATAATTTTCATATTTCATGCCAACAAAGAGGATATGGGACACAAAAATATACTAAACTATCCAGCATATCAACTTTTGAATTTGGTATACTAGACTACTAACCTCAATTAGATCATAGGTATTGTATTCCTAGGAAGTCTAATGAGGCTGAATAAGCTCCTAGTCACCAAGGAGGGGACTTCTGACATCACCCTCCATTGAGTCCTTGAGTATGCATATCTTGCTTGACCCCACCTGGGCTAGATATCTGATAAGACAACCCCTTGAGAGTGTAAAACCAAGCCTCTCCTACTGCTTAGTGTGCATCTTACAAATATCTTTGGCATGCTGATCAAAATTATGCCCCTCTATGATAGTCTGACATAACATTTCTTCCTCTGTAGTTAGAGGATTATCCTCTTCATCAGTTGGAACCTCTAATAGCTCATCTAAGCTATCAAATTGCATCAAGTCTTTAACCATAACTAGCCCCTCCTCATGGTCCAAGAAACAAGATTCTTGATATTCATCCACCACCTCATTGCAAATAGGACTAGATTCTATAACTGGCACAACATCAGCCTCTTGAAATGAAAGGTCTTCCTTAGGGATATAGATGTTATCATCTATTTCAAGAAGATGAGAAACACACAAAAAAGCTGACCAGAAAGCATTTATCATAGAGTCAAAATCTTCTTGCTATACTAAGTTGGCAACAACTACATCCTCTTCCTTGTCACAATGATTGAGCTCAACTAGTAAGTCTTGCACTACTTCATTTTTCTCAATATAAGAAGGCATTTCCTCAAACAAATCAGCTAGGCTCTCACCTTCTTCACTTTCTTTTTGATCCTTATCTAGCTTCTCTAATCCATCTTTATGCAATAAATCTACTTTTTCTTCATGATCATCATGAAAGAGTACACCTAAAAGACAAAAATCATCTTCTTTCCATTGGCCTAAAATTCTATGAGGTGTAGGGGGCTCCTTAGGAAGTGGTTCAGAGGACTGTATCTATTGTAGGACAGGCTCACTGTCACTTAGGAAGTCAAATCTTCTAGGTGTCTGATATATAGGAATAGAATGGACTGGCTAGAAATCTGAGATAGGGTCATGAATAGGCTCTAAAAGTGTGTGGAGATTAGCCTCCTGTTGACTAAGATTCTAAACTGAAGGAGAAATCCTAAAGCTTGGAATTTCAATAGAGGTGCTACTGGACTTACCAAGAAAGAAACTTGGGATTTGAAGCTTGTGAGTCTCATGTCTAGTCTACAAAGCTTCTAGGTTCTCTTCAGCAGCATGAGGCATCTCTTTCTTAAAAAGAGTTGGCATCTCGTAACAAAGATACATAGTCCATGAGGGTCTCCAAGACTACATTAAGTCTTTATTTCCTTCCTCTAGTGATCTTTCTTGCATTGGGGCAGCAATGACCTATTTATCTCCTTGCCTTTGTGCTTATGCCAATAGATTCTTAATCAATTGATCCCTTTCTATGATCTAGTTGGCAAGTGTCTCCTACTCATGATCATGAGATTCATCTTTTTCTACTAACTATGTTTAGATATCCTCCTATTTCTTTGTAGCTACCAGGTATATGGTCCTTATGAATTCTTGACGGTCTTCAAGACTCTTCTTATAAACCTTTTCTTGTGTCAAGATCAGATGGTTCTTCTCTTCAAGTATCTACTCATGAATTGCTATCTGGTTATGTAGCTACCTTGAGATCTCTTCTTTCTAAGACCTCATCTTTGCATAGTCTTTCATCAAAGAGCTCATCTCCTCTCAAAATTTTTCCAACCAATCATTAGAATCTATATTTGAAATGGTATTGGGCTGATTTTGAGGATTGTACTGGTGTATCTCATAGGGTGGTTCATAGGAATGCTACATGGATTCCTGATCTTGTGTGGGAGGGTATGGTAGTGCATGCTAGTAACCTACTATTTGTGGGCCATTTTGGCTATATGTCACTACTTTGAAAGCTTGATATGGCATGAATGATGGTGCATGGGTGGATTTCTCATGATATGGGGGGTGATAGGGAGAATACACATTAGGCATTGACATGCTTTCTCATTAAATGATCTAGTAAAAAGATACTTCCTAAAACTTATCAGCACTTGAACTGCTCAAACCAGTAGATCTCTCTCAAATTCGCCATGGTGCTTCAAACAAACTACCTCTTAAAGGTTGATTGCACTAAGGATCACACCAAAATCCTAGTGAATGTTGAGAAACATCACTGTTGTCCCATTGGGCATGCAAAAAACTATTGTCACTAGGGATTGCACCTGAGTATGGCTAAGTGTAGAACCTAGCAATCCCATGAAACATGTGACTATTCTCAAGTTGTGGGTAACCTATCCGAGAATAGACCTCTAGATTAAGGGTTAGTTTCCCCTTGAATCACTTGAAACTTAACTGATCTTTGAAGGAAAAGGGAAAGAGAGTGCGTAAAAATAAAACTAAAACTTGTTGATTCACCAAACTTTGATAGATCCGCAAACTAAAAGAAAACTCACAATGACACTTAAAATAATCTAGTAGCTCACAACTTGACCTTGTCTACGTTGAAAATTCTTGAAATAAAGAGGTACTTGTATTAAAAGAAGGAAAAACCTTCCACAACTTAAAACCAAATGTACACAGATTAGAAAGATAACTACAAAACACCTTCTTGAACATTCAACTTGAACATACATTCAAAGTAAAGGATGACAAGATCACAATAACTTTAGCATGGATTCAAACAGGAAAAATAAAAAAATAATAGGGATGAGCAAGAATACTGTATTATTTTCAATGAAAGGTGCCAAATATATCAATTTTCTTCTCTAGAGCTACAATCATTCACCTCCAAGAATGAGGGAAAGAAGAACTGACCTCAATCACATGAGTGAGAGGTATAAAAGTAAACCTAGGAATTTGCATCATGACTCACAACCTCCTAAAGATAGAAAGTAAATGCATATAGGGTTATAAAAGCTTCATAAATCCAGATTCTAGATTCCTGAGATTCTAGGGGGGTGAGCAAAGTGGGACCCCTAAAATAGATGGTCAAAGGAAACTATTCTACCCACTAAGTCATGCTCTATAAATGATATTCTGACAAGGTTTATAAAAACACCACTTGTCGATATCTTACAATAAAACTTTTGCAATGGCTTTTACATGTGAAAATTAACCCCTCCTATGTCAAAATATGTGGACCTAAATATATTTCAAAATAGTCCTCAACCCAAAAATAGGGAAGACATACCTTGAAATATTTACATTTTGAACTAAATCCACATTACATGAATGCATCTAAGCATATATTAGGCATCCTACAAAAAAAAAATCTCAACCCAATAAAAGAGGGGAAAGCATATTAATTGATCATTTTGTAAAACCCTCTAGTGATGAAGTAGTGCTTGCATCTGAACTTCCCATCTGGAAATTTTCTATTCCTCACTCCCTATCTCTTTGATTTCCATTTAGGGAACATCTATCTCTTTCACAACATCATGAAACCAAGGTATGATATTTGGGATTCTTTGCTATTCTGCATTTCATTCATGTGTTTGACTCCCTCAAGGGCTTCATGAACATAGTGAAGTGTTTATCTCTGTATTTAGATTTCAAAATGATGGCATTTTTTCATTGAATGTTGTTAATGTTTGGATTCCTAGAATATCATAAAGCCCATGAGATGTTTATGAACTAGGGCACGGTCTCTGGCTTCTGTAATTTTGAGGCAATGTAGCTTATTGTACTCATGGCATTTCCATTACCTCTAAGTTCAATTGAAGGCATTGTGATTATTATCTGCTTGTTATTTGTGATGATGGCATTTTGTTATTGCCCCTTCACATCCTCGAGGGCATGATAATGACACTATTTATTTCAATCTCTCTGCACTTTCTGCATTACTTCTCCCTTCAATGTGAATTTGAAGGTATTGCAATGGTATTTCCTTTGCATTTGAATTGAAAGTAGGGCACTCTGAACATGTTGCTTGAACCTATGCATGACCTATAGATCTGTGGCCCTGGCATCAATATACTACCTTCTATTTAGCACTTGATCCTTGCAAGCATCATTGTATTAGTTTGATGGGGCACCGTGAACAAAAACATTGATGTTATTTGATGATTATCTATTGCTTGTTGTTATTAGTGGTGCCATACCCATTTGATCCCTACTTTTTAACCCTATACAACCCATGAACTACCTAGGGCATACACTTTTGATTTCACAGTTCCCTCCATTGAATTTGATCGTTGATTGTTGCTTTGGTTGTTGATGCTTGGGTCCACCAATTTCCACTCAACCCCAACCTGTGGATTGCTTGTTGCTTAGTGATAATGTTGGTCTACAACTATAGCATTGTACAGTTCATTGCACTATTATATTGTTTGAACTTGGGGCATAAGATTACTATTTTGAGAGTCCATGACATTTTGTGTTATCATATGGTAGCGTGTTACTATGCATGGACCTGTGGGATGTTTTCTCATTATTTGGGGTTGTTGTTGCCATACTATGATGTACTATGACCCTTGTTTCTCTGCCTTTGTTTTGATGTGTTCATTTCTATTGATGCTTCTGAATGTTGTTTGGATCAGTAAGTATTGGGATCAATTGCCTTTTTCATTTAAATAGATACCCTTCTTATTTTGAAAATGATGGCATCACTAGAAATGAGACACCAAACCTTTACCTGTGCCCATGCCATTTTCCATTGGTATGCTATTTTCATGGCATGTAATTCCTTTTAGCATGTTTTACAATGATGCCACTAAAATCTCATCACTTGACTTTTTGATATGCTGCTTCATGTTTGGAATCAAGAGTCGGGTCTTTGGTCTTGCAACCTGGTGATGGAAGCACAGGTTTTTTTGGATCTGGTATTATTGATATTCATGCATTGATCATGCCCTCTAACTTTATAGGATGGCACCATTGTTTCCTTTTATCCAATCTGCTCTCAACATTTCCCTTTTGATATTTATATGTATGTTGTTGATATTATAATGCTTCTACAACATTATTGAAACCCTTGTGCTATGATGGTATTTGATTTCTTATTGTTTGGTCGTGATCTGCACATTCTTGAAGCTTTTCATATTGATGAAATTACCATGCCTTGCTATATTTGGAGGCATTCCCTCATTGCTTTGTAGTTAAATGAACCTTATTGCTGATGCCAGTCTTTTTCTTTGGGTATTGTAAATATCAACACCTATCTTATGCTAATGCCATTCCTTAATGACTTTATCCCTATGCCCATTTGTTGGCTTTGATTTTTCATTGCACCATGTTGGATATCTATTTGATTACATATGCTTGGTGCTCATTCAGATGCCATAGTTTACTTACTATTCTTCATGATGACATGCCCTCATAAAGAGGCACTTATTTTCCATGAATGATAATAGGAATGCATGTAGATTTGTGTATTTTATTCTCTATTTTGATGATGAATTGGTGTACTGATCATTGTTCCATTCTTTGAGGGCCATTTGATAGCAGACCATTCCTTTCACATGCATTATCCATTTACTATTCCATGTAATGATATGTTATATTATCACTGATTTTCCAACTATAGCCCCTTCACTATTTGATTCATGGTTTAGATTCTAATCATGTTCATGCCAACAATATGCAAATTTGTGCCCGCTCTCACTTCTTTGTTCTTACCTAAATGCATGTATTTTGCAAGCCCTCCCAGTGTGAGTGCCCTGACTATGCTTCACGTGCTTTATCCTTGATTCTCAAGTGTCTCACTTACTAAATGTTTCCCTATTCATCATGGGTGTTCTTTCCCTATGATGCAGCCACTGCCAAGGAAATGAGGTTTTCCTGGCATCAACTGCATCACAGGTCAAGAGCATTCATCTACACATGGAACAAACATATTAGTGAAAACAATGGTATTTCTTTTATTTCCAGAGCCTCCTCATGCACCTGTCCTGAGCACAGCCCATGTTAGAGGTGTATAGTTGTGTGCATGTATGCATGCTTGTAGATATATATTGTGATACTAGGCATTCTTTAGATCCAGTGGATCTAACCCACTTCTTTTTTCTCATCTGCAGGTTTGGGATCATAAGAGCACATCAGGAACACCATGGAGATAGACTCATTACTATGCAATGTTTGGTACCCCTGTACTTCATGTTCATTACTATGTATATTTGCACTTATTTATGAAACTCTTGCAATGGCTATTCTTACAGCATTTGTGAGCTCAGATAGATTTTCTTTTCAGTTCTTTCCCCTTTTGTATAGCATGCTTAACATTGATATATGCACATGTAATCTTAGATGTAGTAATTTGTCTCCTTTCCCTTTCATGTACTTTGCAATGAAATGAACACAAAATTTTAAGCAAGACCACTAATAATAGAAATTACGGTATTGTAGCATAATCTAGTAACTAGGTCACCAAAGATGAATAAAATAATGGTAATAGTAACTATGTCATTTTTCACCGCTTTAAAGATAGGAAGTGTTCTCTATGAAAATAACCCTATCAAATCCCTAATTCCATCCTTTGTGATTTCATGTGACCTATCTAGAAAAATATCATCTCCATGGGTCCATCTCAAAATGATTTGAATCCACTCATGTTAATAACTAGAATCTATAAAATCCTTCCATTTGTTTACACCCACCTATAGAATGTTCTTGTTTTATTTCCTAACTATTTTTAGGTCATCTTCAATCAATTTGTTCCATACATGATTTAATTTACATGAATAAGCTCTTTGGAGCACATGGATTGAATCCCTAACATCCTTTGTGTAAACCACATCTAACATCACATTAAAAAATATTCCTTCCTTGTCTTTCTCCATAGCCACAAATGGGTATGGCTTGAGTTTTGTTCATGGATTCAAAAAAGGGTTGATGACAATAGGTACATTCTCTACAATACACTAAATGAACTAAGTAAAAGTTCATTTTTTGTTAGAATGATTTAATAATAACTGAGAGGGGGATGAATAAGTTATCCTCAAGCCTATATGTACCAATTCAACTTTCAAATGCTTCAACAATCTTAGATCTATTCAAAAATTCACTCTATCTCTATAGAATATATCAGTAACATAAAACTTGAAGTCCATTGTCCAAAAGTAATCAACTTGCCGAATATATAACTTTCAAAAACACATCAAATAACATTCACACAAGTATAACACTAGGATTTAATATGGAAACCCAATATGGGAAAAACTACAAGTAACATGCTACTAAATTTTCACTCTTCTGAAGTGAACTCTATGAGAAGCCATTCCTATTAAAGGTTTACAATACACATTGTTAGGTGTGACCCTATTGAAGGATTTAATAACACTAGTAAGAGTGGCCTGGTTAGAAGGCTTATGAATATTTCATCAGAATGTCAACTTGATTAAAGGGTTTACAAAATGACTGTTAGGTCACCCTTGATTAAAGGATTTTAACTCATATAATTGTTAGAAAGTAACAATAGGTTCTCATCTAACATATACAACTCAATTTTCAAATGTAGATCCAATATGCTGATATGTTGATTTATTGATTGACCTTTATTTCCATCTCAATATCTGATTTGCTCAAAAATCCCTTCAAGAAATCACTTCCACTTTGTTTATCTCTTCACAACACTTCTTATCCTTCTTCTTAGATTCATCAGTCAATAACATTAACCTCTTCCACCACACTATATAACCCATCATTAGGTCATCCTTATAACTCCTTGATCAAGTAGAGTAATCTTTTTCCATTTAATCTCTTCTATAGATCTTAGGTTTAGGTAAGATAATTAAATCCTTCCATCATTTTTTTTTCCTCCTTATCGTTCTAGATACTTCTCCAAACTTTTCCTTGAATGCATAAGAAAATAGTTTACCATGCATTAAATTCTCTAGATCATTCATTATTAATGTCAACACATTTTACATATCCCAAGAATTTGTTATAAAGTAAGGTCCACCAAGATAACTAAGAGGGGGGCGGGGGGGGTGTATCATTTATCAGATAAATACAACTTTTATCACCTTTAACATATTTTAACCATGTAAGAAATGTGATTAACAGCCATAGAAAGATATACATACATAACAACACAATAACACAAGATATGTTGACTAGGGAACCTCTTGATCAAACAGTAAAACCCATTGGGAATGATGGCCAAAAAAGATACACTAATACAAAAGTTACTTGTGAGAGGATGGACTTTGTTAGGAGTCTTATGAAATATATTCAATACATATCAGTCCTTGCTAGGAGACTTTGAATCCCGGCTAAAAGATTATAACTATGTTAGGAGTTATGGAAGACAGAAGGACCCATTGTCCAAATAGCTTCAAGGGAAAGATCACTGAACACACTATCCAATTGATCTCTATATTATTCAATATAATAATATCAAAATATTACTAATCTCAACAACTCATCACTTCTCCTCTAACTATGCCAAACCGCACCAATTGCTCCATCAGATCTCAATATCAGATCTCTATACTTCACATATCCTCTTTCAACAAGTATTGCACAATTCTGCAATTCACTTTCACAATCCTACATTCCAATCACACTTAAATATACACATTAAAATAAGGAAAACATCCCTTCCTTTATACCACACTCAAATAATTACAAATGATTCAGCATACAAATTACAAAATAAAATCTTCCATGTGTTACATAACAATTCCACAATTACATGAAACTGTCAACTTCCAATTAAGATAAATCTTCACTCATGTGACCACTAACCTTGCTATCACATCTACATCAAAATAAACATGTCTTCATCATCTGTAAAACTTTTCATGCTCATATTCTATCGTAATTAGGAGATATCATCTGATTTCCACAAACTGCTACTCAGGAACTCTCCCTGAATATTGCTTCTACTGATTTACTCATAACTGTCATGAATAAATAAATTTCCTTATGTGCTCTTAACCATGATCACATGAAACATAAAAAATTAATTCCTCAACTCTTCATAGCTTGATCTTCAATATCCCACATGTGCTAATGTAAGCACTGTCTTCTTCTCTGCTAATCTTTAGTAGATCATTGTGTTGACATCAATGACAATCACAGTCATGAATGCAACAACAATTGCTACAAAATGACTAAAAATACTCCCCCATAGGATATATTTAGCATTCATTCCTAACAATCTCCCCCATTGGCATTGATGGAAACATAGATGAAAAAACATCCAAGTTCCATGAATACCAACACTGCAACACTACTTCTCTGAAATGTTTTCAAATCCTCTTCATCAATCAAATCTTTCTTAATTTTCCTATACAAATATTTTGGATTTCTATTTTATATTTCTTGTAACCTTCTTCCTTAAGTTCTCTTCAATAGATGGTTTTTCATATATCCTTATCCCCCATTGACATCAATGACAAATGCTACATCACTATGTCAACAATAACTTCAATTTCAAAAGACACTTTTCAGAAAATACATTCACTAGAGTCCTCATGACTCAGCTCAGAAACACAAAATCCGCCATAGAGGAAGTACCAACATCCAATCTAGAAGAAATATAAGCCTCATATATATCACTAGATGGATGCAACAATCTATATCACTTCTCAAAAGTAGGTTGGGGCATAACCCCAAGCATACCTCTTAGATACTCAAATGTATCCTGGGGTAAAGACTTTGTAAATATATCTGCAATCTACTCTTTTGTGCTTATATACTCTAGTCTAACTTCTTTCTCTACAAATTTCTCTCTCACTACATGATACTTTATTTCTATATGCTTTGTCTTAGAATGTAGTACAAGATTCTTAGACATAATAATTTTTACTGGTGTTATCATAGTGTATAACAATAGACTCATCAAATTTTATTCCAATATCCTTCAACATTTGTTTTATCCAAATTATCTGATTACATTTATTTGTTTTTGCTACATACTCTGCTTCTGTTGTGCTTTGTGAAATATAGCTATGCTTCTTACTTAGCCAAGAAACCAATCTTCCTCCAAGGAAAAATGCTCCACCACTTGTACTCTTTTTGTGATCAACACTACCTCCCCAATCTGCATCAGTATATGCACATAGGGTAAAGTCATCAGATTTTTCATACCACAATCCATATTGAATTGTGCCTCTTAAGTACCTCAGTATCCTTTTTACTACTACATAATGTGATTCTCTAGGATCAACTTGAAATCTTGTAATAATTCCAACCACATATGATATATCTAGTCTTGTATGAGTTAAATATTGCAATCATCCAATCATAGATCTATACTTCTTCTATTCAATTGTAGGAGTCTCATCTGTGCTAGATAATTTGTGTTCAGTTACCATAGGTGTTCCAACTGGCTTATAGTTCTCCATTCCAAATCTCTTCAATAAGTCATTCAAGTACTTTGTTTGACATACAAAGATACCATCACTGTTCTATGCTATCTACAATCCTAAAAAATATTTCATCTCACCAATCATACTCATTTCAAATTCTATCTTCATTTCATCTGCAAATTTATCACTAGCTTCATCTTCTCCTCCAAAGATAATATCATCAACAAAAATAACAACAACCAACAAACCATTTTCAATTTCTTTTTTGTATAAATTGTTGTATGTTGTGTGTTTGGTAAATCGTAATTTTATCAAATACTTATCCAGTCTTGCATACCAAGTTCTAGGTGCTTGTTTAAGTCCATATAAAGCTTTCTTCAGTTTACATACCATATCTCCTTCATGAGTCAAGGGAAAACCTTCAGGTTTCTCTATGTAAACTTCTTCCAATTCTCCATTTAGAAATGCTGACTTCACATCCATCTATTACACTTTGAGTTTCTTATAAGATGCATAAGCCAAAAACATTCTTATTGCTTCAATTTTTTCTATGAGTGCAAATGTTTCTTCATAGTCAATTCCTTCTTGCTATGAGTATCCTTTACATACCAATCTTTCTTGATTCTTTACGACTTCTCCTTGTTCATCCATCTTATTCTTGAATACCCATTTAGTTCCTATAATATTCTTATCTTTAGGTATAGGGACCAATTCCCAAGTCTTGTTCTTTACAATTTGATCTAGTTCTTCCTTCATAGCTTTAATCCAATGTTCATCTTCAGAGGCTTCACTAGTAGATTTAGGTTCAATTTGAGAAATTAAACAGAATTTTTCTTGTACCTTATTCTATGTTAAAACTCCTCTGTCTATGCTTCCAATAATCTCCTCAACAAGATGATTTCTTGATAGGTTCTTGTTAGGTGTCATTGTCTCGGTTCTTGCTTCAGCTAATGGTTCCTCTATGTTTTCCTCAATGTAGCCTTCATTTTGCAAATCACTGTCAATTTCATAGAATAATTCAACATTCTTTGGTTTAGTTCTAGGATGAGTTCCTTCATTTGATTCATAATCAAGCATTTTTTCCTAAGTTTTGAACTTTTCATCAACTTTAACATTTGTGCTCTCAATAATAGTCTTAGTTATCTTATTATAACCTCTATAAGCTTTGATCTTCAATGAATAACCAAGAAATATACCTTCATCACTTTTACGGTCAGACTTTCTAATGTCATCATCTCTCTTAATATAACCTTTGCTTCCAAAAATTCTCAAATACTTAACTGATGGTGCATGTCCAATCCAAAGTTCATAAGGTGTCTTGTCTGTGTCTTCTCTGATCTGTACTCTATTTATTGTGTACACTATTGTGTTCACTACTTCTCTCTAGAATATCTTTGCCAAATCATTTTCAAATAACATGGCTCTTGTTACTTCAGTTACTGACTTGTTTCTTCTTTCTACAATACCATTTTGTTCAGGTGTTCTAGGGGCTGAAAAACTATCTCTTAATACCATTCACTTCACAAAAAGTGTTAAATTATTTTGAAGTAAATTCTACACCTCTATCTTATCTCAAACATTTAATCTTCATTCTAGATTCATTCTCAACTGTGTTCTTAATTACTCTAAACTTATCAAATGCTTCAGACTTTTCTTTAAGAAATGCAATCCACATCATTCTTGTAAAATCATCAACAAGAATCATAAAATACCTTTCTCCATAGAATCCTCTAGTCCTTGTGGGACTGCTCAAATCTATATGAATAATTTCCAACTTCTCTACTGTTGTAAAATTCTTGTTGGGAAATTATCTTATTTTCTTCTTAGCCATCACACATTCCTTGTGCATCATGTTAGTAGGTTTCATAATTTGAGGCAAATCTCTCATTGCAAGTGTAGTACTCACTTTCACAATATTATGAAAGTTTATATGACAAAATCTTCTATGCCATAACCAACTGTCATCAATCATAGTAATCAAACATGTCATATCAGTAGGATTCAACTAAAATACATTACCTCTGGTTCTAGATCTTGAACCAATCAAATTACCTTCTTTGTAGTTAATTACACAAGTTTTCTCAGTAAACCAAATTTGATATCCCTTATCAGCTAGTTGTCCAACACTCAAAATATTATGTTTCAATCCATCCACAAAGAAAACATCATTAGTGTTAGTCTTTCCATCAAGAGTAATAGATCCTATACCTTTTATCAAACAAGGTGCATTGTTTCCAACTCTAACAATTCCTCCATCATAATTGTTAAACTTTATGAATTTCTTCATGTCTCCAGTCATATGATGTGAACAACCACTGTCTATAATCCAATCTGATTTATTTTCTACTTGAGAAACTAAGGCTTTTTCTTCCTTAACTTCTATTTTAGAATTTTCTTCTTTTATTGCTACAAATCCTATATCATCATTCTCATTATCACTTTCACTTAGAGATTTCTCTATACTAGCTTCAAAATCTTCATCATTGGCATAATAAAATTCTTTAGATCTTCTAGGTTTAAAGTTATTTCTATACTTATTTACTCTCTTAGGACATTTAGATGCAAAATGACCATATTCTTGACAAGTCCAACATTTAAAAAATTTCTTACCATTTGGTTCTCTTTTCACAAGCAAGACAATTCCTTATTCAATCTTCATGTCTTCTTCATTCCTAGATCTGTTGCTGCTAGCATAATCTCCACTCACACTCATGCTTCTAGAAAAGGTAGGGTGAATACTCAGTGCATTGAATGTTGTCTCCAATCTAGGTAGATCTCTTGATTGTCTCAAGTTCATCTCTACTACTTCTAATCTTCCAAGAAGAGTTTCTTTGGTGAAATTCTTAGTACAAGGTATAACTTTCTCATTCCATGTCTTGATTCCTCCATAGGATTTTATACCCTCAACAATTTATGACATTCCACCAATATGGTTTCTAATAGATTCATCTTCCATCATTCTTATATCTTCAAATGCACATATCCAATTATGTAATCTATTTTGTTTTTGCATGTTCATCACCTTCAAAAGTAGATTGTAAAGCTAACCAAATTTCATGAGATGTTTTAAGATACTTTACCTAGCTATACTCATTTTCCAGAAGAGCTAACAAAAGTGCTTCTCTAGCAAGTATGTTACACGTGATTAGATCTCTCTACTCATTAGTACATTCTTCAATTTTTTCTTCATCAATGATAGTCTTCTTATTCTTTGTAATTAACCAATATCCTACTCCTAAACAAAGTAAATGTGTCTTCATCTTTTCTTTCCAACTATCAAAGTTCACTCCATCAAACTTAGGCCTTTTTTTCCCTAAAATGACTCACCATGGATCTCCTCAAGTTGTTAAACTTTTCTTTCAAGGACCTGCTACTCTAATACCAATTGTTAGAAAGTAAAGTCCACCAAGATAACTAAGAGGGGTGGGGGTGAATCACTTATCAAATAAATACAAATTTTATCACCTTTAAATTTTTTTAACCATGTAAGCAATATGATTAACAACCATAGAAAGATATATATACATAACAACACAATAACACAAGATATGTTGACTAGGGAACCTCTTGGTCAAAGAGTAAACCCTGGTGGTAATTATGCTCACAAAAGATGCACTAATATGAAAGTTCCTTGTGAGAGGATGTACTTTGTTAGGAGTCTTATGAAATACATTTAGTACATATCAGTCCCTACTAGGAGACTTTGAATCCCTGCTAATATATTCTAACTCTATTAGGAGTTATGGAAGACAGAAGGACCCACTGTCAAAATAGCTTCAAGGGAAAGATCATTGAACACACTGTCCAAATGATCTCTATATTTTTCAATAGAATAATATCAAAATATTACTGATCTCAACAATTTATCACTTCTCCTCTGACTGTGCCAAACCACACCAACTTCTTCATCAGATCTCTATACTTTGCATATCCTCTTTCAACAAGTATTGCAAAATTATGCAATTCTCTTTCACAACCTTACATTCCAATCACACTTACATATATACATTACAACAAGGAAAACATTCCTTCCTTTATAATACACTCAAATAATAACAAATGAGTTGGCATACAAATTACAAAATAAAATCTTCCATACGTTACATAACAATTCCATAATTACATGAAACTGTTGGCTTCCAATTAAGAGAACTCTTCACTCGTGTGACCAATGACCTTTCCTTCATGTACATGTCACAATCAACATGTCTTCATCATTTTTACAACTTCACATGATCAAATTCTATCCTGATTAGGAGATACCATCCGATTTCCACAAACCGCTACTCAGGAACACTGCATGAATACTGCTTCCATTGATTTACTTATAACAATCATGAATAAATGAATTTCCTTATGCAATCTTAACCATGATGACATGAAACATCATAAATTAATTTCTCAACTCTGCATAGCTTGATCTTCAATATCCCACATGCGCTAAATCAAACATTGTCTGCTTCTCTGCTAATCTTCAGTAGATCACTATGTTGAAATTAATGACAATCATAGTCATGAATGCAACAACTACTAGAAAAATGACTATGAATACTCCCCCATAAGATATATTCACCATTCATTCTTAACAGAATTCAACTATGTCAGCTGAGATACTCAATTCCTTCACAAACTGTAAATTACTAATACACGGTCAATGCTGTGTTGATCTTCTCTATCATCACTAGATAACTCAGTCATGGCTAAAGCTTTTCTACTTGGCTAAAACTATCTTTTCTTGGTTAATTCTCTGATACTCAAAAATTATTGATGCCAAGTCGATACTAAAATTTACTCGGCTTATACTAAATTTCTTCTCTTTTGCTTAGTTAAGCCTATGCTTCAAATCTATTGACTCCTTCACTTAGTGTTAAGGATAAACAACACATTACCTTGTCAATGTGCCAACTAATCAAGTATCCATTGTAATATCACATAGCGCAACCTTTCCTTAGTTCCTCTTATTATGTCCTCTTTTCAAATCCTCTTCATCAATCAAAATATATGGTACTCTACTAGATAGCAATTGTCTTACTAGTTAAGGTTTGATTTCAATGACAATATAAGAATTGTTTCAATTGTAGTTTCCAAAAATCTCCCCCTTTGGAATTGATGGCAACACCACATGCTTTATCATACAATCTAAAATATTCCATTCAATAGTTTTTCAAAACTCTCCCTTTTCTTATCCAATCACTCCCTCTTTGCTTAGGGTAATTTTTTCTATATCTTTCTCTCAGGTTTACTAAATCTCTCCCTCTTTAACAACAATACAAAATATATTTAATCTTCACCAAGTAGATATCTTCATGTTAGTTCTCTAAATTTTATTACTATTTATGCCATCTTGCTTATGATTGATCAACATTTTGTGCATTACTCTTCACAACTCTAGGAAACTCCTAAAGTGTAACCTCATGTTCATCAATTTTTTAGATATTCTAATTTATTCCATTTGATGCAATGCTCCTATATATTACTAGGTAGCCTCAGTTAGGGGAATCACTGCTAATTTACCTCTTAGGTATTCATGAGCATGCTTAGGTAATGCCTTAGTGAATATATTTTCTAACTATTCATTTGTTTTCATATACTCCAATCTCACTTCTTTGTCTTGAATTAGCTCTCTCAAGTAATGATACTTGATAGCAATATGCTTAGTCTTAGTGTGCATTACAGGATTCTTTGATATACTAATAACACTTGTGTTATCAAAAAAAATAACGACTGGATTAGTGATTTCCTCCTTCATACCTTTTAACAATAGCTTTATCCATACTAAATTTGAACAATTCACTACTACTACTACATATTCATCTTCTATCGTACATTGAGAAATGCAATTCTATTTCTTGCTTGTCCAAGAGACTAATATCTTTCCTAGAAAGAATGAGCCACCACTTGTACTCTTTCTTTCATCCATATTTCTTGCCTAATCTACATCAATGTAAAATTTTAGTCCAAACTTTTCATTCTTCTTATAATACATTCCATAGTCCTTTGTTCCTTTTATATATCTCAATATTCTTTTCACTACCATCATGTTATTCTCTTTAGGATTTCTAGAAAATCTTAGAACAATCCCACCTGCTAAGGAAATATCTGGTCTGGTATGGACAAAATATTGTAACTTTCCAATCATACACCTCTAAAAGGTTTGATTCACTTTAGTTCTATCATTAGTTTTTGTCCAGTAGTCATGGGTGTACTTATTGATCTAGAATCTCCCATACCAAAACTTTTCAGTATCTCCTTGACATACTTAGATTGAGTAATGTAGATAACTTTCTTCATCTGATAAACATATAAACCAATAAAGAATTTGAGCTGACCAAACATAGACATCTCAAATTCAATTTGCATCTCATTTGAAAATTTTTGACATAGGGCATCTTGTCCTCCAAATATAGTATCATCAACAAAACTTTCAGCTAATAATATCCCTTTACCTTTTTTTAGTCTTCAAATACAAATTGTCCTTGTCATCTTTCCATACAAATCCAATCTTTATGAAATAATTACGTAGTCTCTCATACCATGCTCTAGGGTTTTGTTTCAATCCATACACTACCTTGTGTAGATTACAAACCATGTTCTTCTTACATGGATCAAAAATCCTTCTCTCTTTTTGGTGTATACTTATTCCAATATTCCATTCATAAATGTAGATTTGACATACATATGATATAGTTTGAATGCTTTAAAAGTTACATATGCAAGTACAGTTCTCACTCCTTCTATTCTCGCAACTGGGTAAAATGTCTCCCCATAGTCAATGCCTTCTTTTTGCATATCCCTTGCATACCAATATTTCTTTGTTCCTAGTGACTTCTCCATGTTCATTTAGCTATTTTCTGAACACCCACTTTGTTCCTATAACATTCTTTTCCTTTGGTCTCTCCACTAGAGTCTAGGTTTTGTTATTTTCTATCTACTCAATTTCTTCATTCATGGATTGAATCCAATCTTCATTCTCTAAAGTATCTTTCACTTTCTTAGGATCAAATTTAGATAACAAGGATGTTTTATCTTTCAACTTACTTCCTGTCATAACTCCATATTCCTTATCTTCAATGATTTATTATGGCTTGTGATGTCTTCTCACATATTGTGCTAATGTATGCTCATATCTCCTTTCTACTTGATCTTGATATTTACGTTCATGTAATAGATTGTCTACCTCCTCTTCATATTTCTCGGTAACATCCTTATGAAGCTCAACATTTTCTTGTTGTTGCTTGACAAGTTCATGTTGTTGCTTGACATCTTTGTTTTTTGTTTCAGGTATATTACTAGCCTCTACTTCTTCCATGTAGACAAAAGATCTATAATCTTGAGGCTCTTTCTTGCACTCAACTTCATTTTTTTCTGCATATTCATCAACTCTAATATTTTCACTTTCGACAACTTTCTTAGTGTTAGAATTCAAATATGTGTAAGCTTTTCTCTTAGTGCAATATCCTAGGAATATGCCTTCATCACTTTTAGCATCAAGTTTTCCATTCTTATTGTCTTTCAGTATATAACATTTTCTTCCTAAGAGTTTACAATATTTCACATTAGGTGCATGACCATACCATGATTCAAAAGGTGTAGCATTTGTACCTTTCTTGATTTGTACTCAGTTCAAGGTATAAATAGTTGTACTTACATCTTCTCTCTAGTATTTTTGTGCAACATTCTTCTCTATCATTAGTGTTCTAGCACAATCCATAATCGATCTATTTATACTCTCTTCTATACCATTATGTGGAGGTGTCCTTAGTGAAGACATTTGTCTCTTTATTCCTTTATCATTTCATAATATGTTGAACTCATTTGATATGAACTTTCCTTCTTTGTCAAATCTCAAAAATTTCAAGATTTTAATTGTTTCTTTCTCAACTTTTTCCAAATACCACGTAAACAAGTAAAAGGCATCATATTTCTTTTTTAGAAACATCACAGTCATCATTCTAGAAAAGTCATCAACAAATACAATGAAATATTTATCACCACAATAAATTTGCACACCAATAGGTCCACAAAGGTTATTATGAACCAATTCCAAAATATTATCAGAAGTATATGTCTTTCTCGTGAAACTAGACATTGTCATTTTTCCCAATTGACATTGTTTACACATTACATTATCAAGTTTCTTCAATCTTGGTAATCCTCTAACTTTCTTCAACTTACTAGTATTTACCTAATTATGAAATTTCACATGACACAACCTCTTATTCCATAACCATACATCATCAAATTGTGCAAACAAACATGTTTCTTTAGATAGGTCTAGATAGAATAAATTACCTCTTGTCTGTTCTCCACTTCCAATTAGTTCACCAGTGGCATCAAATATTTTATCCTTCTTGTGATGAAATTCAACTCGGTAACCAGTACTATTCAATTGTGCAACACTCAGCAAATTATAGTTAAGAGCTTCAACCCAATAAGCATTATCACATCTGATCTTATTAGTTAATCTTATTACTCATTTTCCTTTCATAGGACATTGTGCATCATTACCAAACTTAACATTTCTACCTTTGTAATGATTTAAGATTTCAAACTTACTTTTATCACCAGTCATGTGATGTCATCAACCACTATCAATAATCTATTTATCACCTTTACTCACACATGAAATAAGTGCATTTTTATCATCTTCATCAGAATCATCTTTCATAGCAACACAAATAACTTCTATATCACAATCATTTGATTCACTAGTTTCACTACCAGTTTATTCCTTAGAAATATGAAAACACTTCTTACCTTTGTCTTTGTAGTCTTTGTACCTTATGTGATCTCTGTCATTTCTTTTGTCTTTATACTTGCATTCCCTTCTTTCATCCTTGTCATTCATGTCAGGGTATCTTGCTGCAATATGGCCATCTTTGTTACATGAAAAATAGATTATAGGGAGTTTAACTTTGAATTTTCCTTTCCTCTCAGTAGCCTTCTATCCATAAGTGCCTCAAGATCATCTAGCTCATAATCAGAAGTATCATTGTTGCTATTATTTTCACTGTTCACACATCTTTCTTTTTCTTTCATATACTTATGAAGAACCATATGAGAATTGAATACGGATTCAATGTTTTGAGTAGTGAAGTTATCAAAATTAGACAACTCAAAAGTAGTAAGCCTACCAACAAGATCATCCAAAGTTAGGACATTACCAGGAGTACATCTTGATTCTTGTATTACAGAAACTCTTATAGCATAGATAGGAATTACCGTTCTCAAAACTTTACTAATAACAGTTTCACCATCAATGTTCCCATTAGCTCCTCCAATAGTATTTACTACCCCTTTAACTATTCCATAATACTGAACAATATTTTCACCTTATAACATTTTCATTTCATCAAACTTACCTCTGAAGCTTTTAAATTTAGCACTCAACACTTTTTTGTCCACACCATAGATAGTTGCTACTGTGTCCCACATTTTGTTTTCATTAGTATAGTTCTTGATGTCTTAAAATTTAAGATATCTTAGGGATGATGCAATCTCCAACATTTCCTGATTGTGTTCTTTTTCTTCCTTCATCTCCTCAGTTGTCATAGGTGTAGCAACTAGTACATAATCATGTTCCACATAGTATTTCATTGAATCACCAACTCTAGCTAGATGCAACTTCATCAAACTTTGCCATGTAGGGAAGTTGTTTGTATTCAGCATCAGTACGCCCTTTTTGTACATCTTGATGATTAGCTTCAAGTAACTTCAAAATTTCTCCTTACAAGCACCAATAACTCTGATACCAATTGTTAGAATGATTTTAGAATAACTTAGAGGGTCGGGTGTGAATCACTTATCCTTAGGTCTAGATGTACCAGTTCAACTTTCAAATGCTTCAAAAATCTTAGATCTATTCTACAATTCACTCAGTCTCTATATAATATATCAGTAACATAAAACTTACAGTTCACTATCCAAAAGTAATCAATGTACAAAATATAAAACTTTCAACAATACATCAAATAAAATTCACACAAGTCTAAGACTAGAATTTAATGTGGGAACCCAATATGGGAAAAACCACCAGTAACATGCTACTAAATTTTCACTCTTCTGAAGCAAGCTCTATGAGAATCCAACCTTGTTAAAGGTTTACAATACACAATGTAAGGTGTGACCCTATTAAAAGTGGCTTGGTTAGAGGGATTAAGAACATTCCATCAGAATGTCACCTTGATTAAAGGGTTTACAAAATGAATGTTAGGTCAAACTTGATCAAAGGACTTTAATTGATATAATGGTTAGAAAGTAATAGTAGGTTCTGATCTGAAATATACAACCCACTTTGCAAATATAAATCCAATAGGCTCATATGTTGATTTACTGACTGGCCTTCATTTTCATCTCAATCTTTGATTTTCTCAGAAATCCCTTTTAGCAATCACTTCAACTCTATTCGTCTCTTCATAGCTCTTCTTAGCCTTCTTCTTATATTCATAAGTCAATAACATCAACCTTTTCCACTGCACTACATAACCTATAATTAGGTCATCCTTATACCTCCTTGATCAGGTAGATTAATCTTTTGACACTTAATCTCTTCCGTACATCTTAGATTTAGGTTAGATTCATTGAATCCTTCCATCTTTTGTTCTCCTCCTTATCCTTCTAGATACTTTTCCAATCTTCTCCTTGAATCCATAAGAAAATGGTTTAGCATGCATTAAATGACCCAGATCATTCATTATTAATGTCAACACATTTTACATATCCCAAGAATTTAACTATGTTGGATGGGATTCTCAATTCCTTCACAAACTATAAATTATTAATACTCAGTCAATATTGTGTTCATCTCCTTGATCATCACTAGATAATGCAGGCAACACTAAAATTTTTGTACTCATCTAACAATGTTTTTGCTTGGTTATTTCTCTGATACTTTGCAATTAATGATGCTTGGTTGACACTAAAATTTACTCATCTTATATTGAATTTCTTATCTTTTGCTTGGTTAAGCCTATGTTTCAAATCTATTGACTCCTTCAGTTAGTGTTAAAGATAAACAACACATTACCTTGTCCATGTGCCAACTAATCAAGTACCCATTGCAATATCAAATAACTCAACCTTTCCTTAGGTTCTCTTGCTATCTCCTCTTTTCAAATCCTCTTGATCAATCAAAAGATATGGTACTCTACCACATAGAAAATGTCTCACCATTTAAGGTTTGACATCAATGATAATATAACAATTAGTTCAATTATAGTTTCCAACAATCTCCCTCTTTGGCATTGATGGAAATCCCACATTCTTTACCATACAATCCAAAAGAGTTTGTTCAATAGTTTGTTGAAACTCTCCCTTTTTTTATCCAATAACTCCCTCTTGGCTTAGGGTTATTTTTTTTGTATCTTTCTCTCAGGTTTACTAAATCTCTCCCTCTTTGACAACAATGCCAAAGATATTTCATCTTCACCATATAGATATATTCATGTCAGTTCTCTGAATTTTATTACCCGTTCTATCATCTTGCTTATGACTAATCAATATCTTGTGCTTTACTCTTCACAACTCTAGGAAACTCCTAAAGTGTGACCTCCTTTGCATTATTTTTTTAGATATTCTGATTTATTCCATTTGATGAAATGCTCCTATATGTTACTAGATAGCCTTTCTTATGGGAATCACCCCTAATTTACCTCTTAGGTATTCATGAGTATCCTTAGGTAATTCATTAGTGAATATATCTACTAACTATTCCTTTGTATTCATATACTCCAATCTCACTTATTTGTCATAAACTAGCTCTCTCAAGTAATGATACTTGATAGCAATATGCTTAGTTTTAGTGTGCATTACATGATTCTTTGATATATTAATAGAATTTATGTTATCACATAAAATAACAACTGGCTCAGTGATTTCCTACTTCATAAATTTTAACAATTGCTTGATCCACACTAAATTTGAAAAATTCACTACTGCTTCTACATATTTAGCTTTTGTTGTAGATTGAGAAATTTAGTTCTACTTATTGCTTGTCCAAGTGTCTACTCTCTTTCCTAGATAGAATTTTCCACCACTTGTACTCTTTTTGTTATCCACATTTCCTACCCAGTCTCTATCAGTGTACACTTTTAGTTCAAACTTATCATTTTTCTCGTAATATAGTCCATAGTCATCTTTTCCTTTTAGATATCTCAATATTCTTTTTACGGCCATCATGTGACTCTCTTTCATATTTGTAGAAAATATTTCGACAATCCCAACTACTAAGGTAATATCTAGTCTACTATGGACCACATATTGTAACTTTCCAATAATAGACCTGTACAAGGTTTGATTCACTTCAGTTGTATCATCAGTTTTTTATAGTTTTTTCTCAGTAGCTATGGGTGTACTTATTGGTCTAGAATCTTCCATACCAAATTTTTTTAGTATCTCATTGATATACTTAGATTGAGTAATGTAGATACTTTTCTTCATCTGATAAACTTGTAAACCAACAAAGAATTTGATCTCACCAAACATAGACTTCTCAAACTCAGTTTGCATCTCATTTGAAAATGTTTGACATAGGGCATCTTGTCATTCAAATTTAATATCATCAATAAATATTTCAGCTAACAGTATCCCTTTACCTTTTTTAGTCTTCAAATATAGCTCAATTTTGTCATTTTTTCTTACAAATCCAATCTTTATCAAATAATTATGCAGTCTCTCATACCATTCTCTAGGGTCTTGTTTTAATCCATACAATTTCTTATGTAGTAAATACAAACCATGTTCTTCTTGCTCGGATTAACAAATCCTTCTGGTTGTTCAATGTAAACTTCTTCTTCCAATATTCCATTTAGAAATGCAGATTTGACATCCATTCAATGCACTTTAAATCCTTTAAAAGCTTCATATGCAAGTAGAGTTTTCACTCCTTGTACTCTTGCAACTGGAGAAAATGTCTCCACATAGTAAATTCCTTCTTCCTATGCATATCCATTGCATACCAATCTAGAATTGTTCCTAGTAATTTCTTCATGCTCATTTAGCTTAATTTTGAACACCTACTTTATTCCTATAACATTCTTGTCTTTTGGTCTCAACACTAGAGTCTGGGTTTTTTTATTTTCTATCTACTCAATTTCTTCATTCATGGCTTGAATCCAATCTTCATTATCTAAAGCATATTTCACTCTCTTATGCTCAAATTAACATAACAAGAATGTTTGATCTTTCAACTTACTTCTTGTCATACCTCTAGATTCCTTTTCTCCAATGATTTTTTCTGGTGTATGATGTCTTCTCACATACTATGCTAATGTAGGCTCAGATCTCCTTTCTACTCGATCTTGATCTTCAGGTTCATCTAATAGATTTTCTATCTCCTCTTCAGATTGTTCGGCAACATCCTTCTAATGCTCAACATTTTCTTGTTGTTGCTCGACACGTTCATACTATTGCTCGACATATTTTTTTGTGTTTCAGGTATATTACTAGCCTCTCCTTCTTCCATGTATATAAAAGATCTGTAATCTTCAGGTTCTTTCCTCCACTCAACTTCATTCTTTTCTGCACATTCATCAACTCTAACATTTGCACTTTCCTTAACTTTGTTAGTAATAGAATTGGAACATTTGTAAGCTTTCCTCTTAGTGGAATATCCTAGGAATATGACTTCATCACTTTTATCATCAAGTTTTCCATTCCTATTGTCCTTCAATCTATAACAATTGCTTCCAAAGACTTTAAAGTATTTCACATTAGGTGCATAACCATGCCATAATTTAAAAGGTGTAGCATTTGCACCATTCTTAATTTTTACTCAGTTCAAGGTATAAAAATCTTTACTTACAGCTTCTCTCCAGTATTTTTGTGTAATATTCTTCTATATCATCAGTGTTCTAGCATAATCCATAATTAATCTATTTCTTTTCTCTATTATACCATTCAGTGAAGGTTTCCTTGGTGAAGACATTTGTTTCTTTATTCCTCTATCATTGTAGAATATGTTGAACTCATTTGATATGAACTCTCCTCCTTTGTCAGATCTCAAATATTTCAAGCACCCATTTCTTTCTCAATTTTTTCAAAATACCACTTAAACAATTGAAATGCATCAGATTTCTTTTTCAGAAACATCACAATCATCATTCTAGAACAATCATCAACAAACATAATGAATTACTTATCACCACAATAACTTTTCACACCAATAGGTCCACAAAGGTTAGTATGAACCAATTCCAAAATATTATCATAAGTATATGTCTTTCTCTTGAAACTAGACTTTGCCATTTTTCCCAATTGACATTGTTTACACATCAAATTATCAGCTGTCTTCAATCTTGGTAATCCTCTAACTTTCCTCAACTTACTATTATTTTCCAAATTGTCAAAGTTGACATGACACAACCTCTTATGTAATAACCATAAATCATCAAATTGTGCAAACAAACATGTTTCTTCAGATAGGTCTAGATAGAACAAATTACCTCTTTTATGTTCTCCACTTCCAACTAGTTCAACAGTGGCATCAATATTTTAGCCTTGTTGTGATCAAATTCAACTTGGTAACTAGTACTATTCAATTGTGCAACACTCAATAAATTTTAGTTAAGACCTTCAACCTAATAAGAATTGTCACATCTGATTTTATCAATTGATCTTATTGATCATTTTTCTTTCATAGAACATGGTGCATCATTA
This sequence comes from Chamaecyparis obtusa, assembly GCA_027943335.1. Classification (NCBI taxonomy): domain Eukaryota; kingdom Viridiplantae; phylum Streptophyta; class Pinopsida; order Cupressales; family Cupressaceae; genus Chamaecyparis; species Chamaecyparis obtusa. The sequence continues at coordinate 104,963 of BSBK01002065.1, forward strand.
CCAAACTTAACACTTCTTAATTTGTAATAATTTAAGATTTCAAACTTACTTTTATCACCAGTCATGTGATGTGAGAAACCACCATCAATAATCCATTTGTCACATTTACTCACACATGAAATAAGTGCAGTCTTCTTATCTTCATCAAAACCATCTTTCATAAGAACATAAATAGCTTCTATATCACAATCATCAGATTCACTAGTTTCACTATCAGTTTCTTCTTCAACAATATAACAAGACTTCTCACCTTTGTCTTTGTATTCCTTTTGCCTTATGTGATATTTGTCATTTCTTTTTTCTTTATACTTGATTTCCCTTCTTTCATCCTTGTCATTCCTATCAGGCCATCTTGCTACAAGATGACCAACTTTGTTAGATGAAAAATAGATTATAGGGAGTTTACCTTTGAATTTTCATTTTTCCTCTCAGTAGCCTTCTAGCCATAAGTAACTCAAGATCATCTAGATCATCATAAAAAGTATCATTTTTAGTGTCATTTTTACTATCAATATTCATATATATTTATTTTCCTTTCATATACTTATGAAGCACCATTTGAGACTTGAATGTGGATTCAATATTGTGAGTACTAAAATTATCAAAATTAGACAACTCAAAAGCAGTAAGCTTACCAACAAGACCTTCCAGAGTTAGGACATTACCAGGAGTACCACATGATTCTTGTATTACAAAAAATCTTATAGCATAGATAGGAAGTAGGGTTCTCAAAACTTTACTAATAATAGTTTCATCATCAATGTTCCCATTAGCTTCTCTAATAGCATTTACTACCTCTTTAATTTTTCCACAATAGTGAACAATGTTTTCACCTTTTAAAATTTTCATTTTATCAAACTTACCTCTCAAGCTTTCAAATTTAGCTCTCAGCACATTTGTGTCCCCACCATAGATAGTTGCTAGTGTGTCCACATTTTCTTTGCATTAGTACAATTCTTGATGTCTTCAAATTCAGGATAGCTTAGGACTGATGCAATCTCTAACATTGCATGATTGTGTTCTTTTTTTTCCTACATTTCCTCGACTATCATAAGTGCAGCAATTGGTACATAATTATGTTCCACATAGTATTTTTCTGAATCACCTATTCCAACTAGATGCAACTTTAACAAACTCTATCATGTAGGGAAGTTCTCCTTATTCAGCTTTGGTACCTCTTTTTTGTACATCTTGATAATTAGCTTCAAGTAGTTTTAAACTTTCTCCCTACAAGCACCAACAACTATGATACCAATTGTTATAATTATTTTAGAATAATTGATACGGGGGGGGGGGGGGGGGGGGTGAATCAATTATCCTCAAGTCCATATGTACCAATTCAACTTTCAAATGCTTCAACAATCTTAGATCTATTCAACTATTCACTCGGTCTCTATATAATATATCAATAACATAAAACTTGCAGTCCATGTCCAAAATTAATTAACTTACAGAATATAAAAACATTCAATGACACATCAAATAACATTCACCTAAGTATAACACCTTGATTTAACGTGGAAAATCAATATGGGATTTTCCACTAGTAACATGCTACTAAATTTTCACTCTTTTGAAGTGAGCTCTATGAGAAGCCAATCTTGTCAAAGGTTTCCAATACACACTATTAGGTGTGACCCTATTAAGAGTGGCCTGATTAGAGGGCTTAAGAACATTCCATCTTAATGTCACCTTGATTAAAGGGTTTACAAAATGATTGTTTGGTCAGCCTTGATTAAAGGATTTTAAATGATACAATGGTTAGAAAGTAACAGAAGGTTCTAATCTAAAATATACAAATCACTTTTCAAATACAAATCTAATACACTCAAATGTTGATTTAGTGACTGACCTTCATTTCCATCTCAATCATTGATTTTTTGAGAAATCCCTTCAGACAATCACTTCAACTCTGTTAAGCTCTTCTTATCCTTCTACTTAGATTCATCTATCAATAACATAAACCTCTTCCACCACTCTAAATAACCCACAATTAGGTCATCCTTATACCTTCTTGATTAGGTAGATTATTATTTTGTATCTTAATCTCTTCCATAGATCTTAGGTTTAGGCCACATTCATCAAATCCTTCCATCATTTTGTTCTCCTCCTTATCCTTCTAGATACTTCTCCAAACTTCTCCTTGAATCCATAAGAAAATGGTTTACCATGATTTAAATTCTCTAGATCATTCATTATTAATGTCAACACATTTTATATATCCCAACAATTCAACTATGTTGTCTAGGATTGTCAATTCCTTTACAAAATGTAAATTACTGATACTCAGTCAATATTGTGTTCATCTCCTCGGTCATCACTGGATAACTCAGTCATCGCTAAAAATTTTGTACTCGGCTAACAATGTCTTTTCTCAGTTAATTCTTTGATACTTGGCAATTAGTGATGCTTGGTCGACACTAAAATTTACTCAGCTTATACTGAATTTCTTGTATTTTGCATGGTTAAGCCTATGCTTCAAATCTATTCACTTAGTGTTAAAGATAAACAACACATTACCTTTTCATTTTTCCAACTAATCAAGTACCCATTGTAATATCACATAACTCAATGTTTTCTTAGGTCCTCTTGTTATCTTGTCTTTTCAAATCCTCTTCATCAATAAAAATATATGGTACTCTACTAGATAACAACTATCTCACCAATTAAGGTTTAACATCAATGATAGTTTGTCAAAACTCTCCCTTTTCTTATCCAATGACTCCCTCTTTGCTTAGGGTAATCTTTTTTGTATCTTTCTCTCAGGTTTACTATATCTCTCCCTCTTTCACAAAAATGCCAAAGATATTTCATCTTCACCATGTAGATATCTTCATGTCAGTTCTCTGAATTTTATTTCTCCTATCATTTTTCTTATGACTAATCAACATCTTGTGCTTTACTCTTCACAACTCTAGGAAACTCCTAAATTGTGACCTCCTTTGCATCAATTTGTTAGATATTCTGATATATTCTATTTGATATAATGCTCCTATATGTTACTAGGTAGCCTCAGTTAAGGAAATCACCCATAATTTACATCTTAGGTATTCATGAGAATCCTTATGTAATGCCTTAGTGAATATATTGTTAGGAATGAATGCTTAATATGTCCTATGGAGGAGTATTTAGAGTAATTTTCTAGAATTTGTATGTTGCATTCATGACTATGTTTGTCATTGATGTCAACACATTGATCTATTGGAGTATAGAAGAGAAGTTGCCAGTGTTTATATTAGTGCATGTGGAAAATTGAAGATCAAGATATGTGGAGTTGAGGACTTGTTCTATATTGTGTCTTCAGAGTATGGTTAAAATCGCATAAAAAAATTTCATAATTCATGACAGTTATATGTAATTTAGTTGAAATTGTAGTTTGGCAGTGTTCTTGAGAAGAGGCTTGTGATAAATGGATTATATCTCCTAATCGAGACAAAATTTGGACATGCGAAGTTGTATAGAGGTTGATGGTATTTACTAGGTGACCTAGATGAGATAGCATAGTCAAAGGTCATATGTGTGAAGATTTATTTAGTTTGGAAGTTGACAGTTTTATGTGGTTATCAAATATTATGTAACATGTAATGATTTATATTTTGTATTTTCCTAGCCTTGTTGGCCAACTCTATTGTAAATTATTTGAGTGTGGTATAAAGGAATGATTGTTTTCCTTGATTGGGATATGAATGAAGTGACATAAGAAAGAAATATATGATAATATTGTGAGAGGATAGCAAATCTGGTATTGAGATCTCATAAAGCAGTTGGTGCAGTTTTGGCATAGTCAAAAGAGTGAAGATAAGTTGTTGAGATCAGTAATTACTAGTATTATTCTATTCAGATAATACAGAGATTAGTTGGATAGTGAGTTTAGTGATCTTTCCCTTTAATCTGTCTAGACAGTGGGTCCTTCTGCCTTCCATAACTTTTAACTAGGTTAGAATCTTTTAACACGGATTCAAAGTCTCCTAACATGGACTAATATGTACTGAATGTATTTAATAGACTCCTAATAGAGTCCATTCTCTCACAAGGAATTTTCATATTATTACATATTTTGTGGGTACCATCCCCACCGGGGTTTACTCTTTGATCAAGAGGTTCCCTTGTTAATATATCTTGTGTTATTATGTATGTTTATCTTTTAATGGTTGGTATTTTTATTGGTTACATGGTTGAAATCTGATAATGGTATTATAAGTTGTTTTTATCTAATAACTAATTAACCCCACCTCTGAGTTATCTTGGTGGAATTTACTTTTTAACAATTGGTATTAGAGAAGAAGGTCCTTGAAGAAAAATTTTAACAACTTAAGGAGATCTATGGCAAGTCATTTCAGGAAAGAAAGCCCTAAGTTTGATGGAGATAACTATGATAGCTAGAAGGAAAATATGAAGACACATCTTCTTTTTCTAGGACCAAGATATTGGTTGATCACAAAGAATGATAAGACTATCATTGAAGAAGATAAAATTGAAGATTGCACTAATAAGGAAAGATCTATTTATGTGTAACATACTTGCCAAAGAAGAACTTTTGTCATCTCTTCCGGAGAATAAATATAGTCAGGTAAAAATTCTAAGGACATCTCATGAAATTTGGTTAGCTTTACAATCTAATTTTTAAGGTGATGTACATGTTGAGAGTCAAATTAAAAATTGGATATGTTTATTTGAAGATGCAAGAATGATGGAAAATAAATATGTTATAAGTTATATTGGTAGGATATTAGAGATTATTGTAGGTATCAAATCTTGTGAAGATAAAAAATTGAAGATGAAGTCATGTGGAAGATCTTAAAGACACTGACCCCTATGTCTAAGTAGACCACGCAGATGATTGAAAAATTTATACCTTGTAGTAAAAATTTTACTAGAGAAACGCTTCTTGGAAGATTAGAAGCAACAAAGAAAAGCTTGAGATAGTCAAGAGATTTACCTAGAATTGAGACAACATTCAATGCACTTAGTGTTCGGCCTACTTTGTCAAGAAGTAAAAGTGTTAGTGGAGACTATGTTAGTTGCAGCAGATCTAAGACAAAAGAAGACAAAAAGATTGAGGAAGGAATTTCCCTACTTGTGAAAAGAGAATTTGAAGATAAGAAAATATTTAAATGTTGGAAATGTCAAGAATATGGTCATTTCAGATCTAAATGTCCTAAGAGAGTGAAGAAATATAAGAGGAACCTTAAACCTGGAAGATTTGAAGAATGTTACTATGCTAATGTTGAAGAATTTGAGGCTAGCATTGAGAAAATATTAAGTGAAAGTGATAATGAAAGTGATGACATAGCATTTGTAGCAATAAAAGAAGAAATCTCTAAAACTGAAGTGAGAGAAGAAAAATCTTTAGTTTCTCAAGTAGATAAGAAATTTGATTGGATTATAGACAGTGGTTGTTCACATCATATGACTAGAGATATGAAGAAATTTATAAAGTTCAACAATTATGATGGAGGAATTGTTACAATTTGAAACAACATACCTTTCTTGATTAAAGGAATAGGATCTATTACTTTTGATGGAAAGACTAACACTAATGATGTTTATTTTTTGGATGCATTGAAACATAATATTTTGAGTGTTGGATAGTTAATTGATAAGGGATATCAAGTTTGGTTTATTGATAAGAATTATGTGATCGAAGATAAGAATGGTAATATGATTAGAACTGGATCAAGAACCAAACATAATGTATTTCAGTTGAATCTTGCTGAAAAGACATGTTTGATTACTAAAATTGATGATAGTCAGTTACAACACAAAAGGTTCTGTCACATAAACTTTGATAACATTGTGAAAGTTGATGGAAATATAGATGCAGTAACTAAGAGGGGGGGGGGGGGGGGGCGTGAATCAGTTAACCACAAAAATATTACCATAGATCCCTTAGATATCTTATTAAATAATTTACTATTGTTACTCGGTAAACAAAGAGAAATGTTGAAACTCGATCTTTGCAGTGTATAATAATTATAACTGTTCTAAAGCATTCATCACTGATTAACATGCATAATGAAATAATAAGAGCACAAGAGACACCAGATTTAACGTGGAAACCCAATAAGGGAAAAACCACCAATGTAACTAGTTACTATTTTTCACTCTTCTAAAGTGATGCCCGGTTAGAGGCCAACCTAGTAAAAGGTTACAAAACACACTGTTAGGTGTGACCTGGTTAGAGGATTTAATCACCCTATTAGGAGTGGCCTTGTAAGAGGTCTTTAAACAATTACACTGAACTGTTACCTTGTTAGAGGATTTACAATATGGTTGTTAAAGAAAATCAGTAAAGAGATTTAGAGATCACTGCTACAATGATAAGAAAATAATAGTGAAATGACCTGTATAAGATGCAACTGTATTGCTAATTACAGATCTTTTCTCTGCTCCACTTTAGATCCTTTCTGATCGAATGTATCTTTTCTACTCCTCAAGGATATCTCATCATCCTTCACAATTTACACAAATCTGCCTTGAATTGATTTTCATATTCTTCTCATTCTCCATATTCTCTGCCTTTCTAGAATGACTATATATATATCCTTTAGACTATTTATTTAGTTTGTTAAGTCAGCACATATAATCATTCCAAACATTACAACTGTCGGCTCTTAAAAAAGTAAACACAAGTATTACTATGTCAGCCCAAATATTATTACACGGTTAGTGCAAACTAACTCGGTGACTTTCTGATACTCAGCATCCACTGTATTACTCAGCATCATCATGCACTCGGTAGAAGTAGAAGCTTGGTCCATACTAACCACTCAGTCATAGTCTAGAACTCGGTAAATACTGGCGACTCGGTAGATATAGTGTTACTCGGTGAACTTGATAGATACTAACATTTCTTTGATAACCGAGGAAGCTAGGTTAACACTAACTTCTGTCATACTTCCTTTGACACCTGGGAGAACTCGATAGATACTTAGCTGACCGACTGAGCTCGGTAGACACATAGAATTGATATATAATATGACATTGTGTGACATCAAGGACAATACATTTTTAAACAATTGTATCCAAAAATCTCCTTCAGACAATTATTTCCAACAATCTCCCTCTTTAGCATTGATGGAAACACAATATGTCATAGCACAATGAAATTTCATAAAATAAGGAATATATCCTTAGCTTCATTCTGATTCATATCTCCCTCTATCAGCAAACTATCTTCTTGACTAAAAACTCTCCTTCTTAACTTCTCAAATTCTTGTTAGAAATTTCTCTTGAAATGACAACAAATTCTCCCTCTTTGACAACACATGCCAAAGATAACTCGCATACTACTAGTGTATACCAATGTACCTCAAGTACTGATTCATATGCAATGATTGCTTGAATATGCTACATCAACTTATTGATTTTCAACATGCTCTAGCTGATGCACCATTAAAAATTTATTTAGTGAGCCTCAGATAGGGGAATAACCCCTAACTTACCTCAGAAATACAAAAATGCATCCTTAGGTAATGGTTTGGTGAATATATCTGCAATTTTCTCTTTTGTATGAACATATTCCAATCTGATTTCCTTGTCCTGCACTAATTCTCTGACAAAGTGATACTTAATAGCAATTTGCTTGGTTTTGGAATGCATAACTAGATTTTTTGAAATGTTAATTGCACTTGTATTATCACAAAACATAACAACTGGTTCTTTGATCTCAACCTTCATGTCTTTCAATAACTATTTAAACCAAACAATGTTAGAGCAATTTACTGTAGCAGCAACATATTCTGCTTCAGCTATTGATTGGGATGTACAATTTTTCTCTTTACTAATCCAAGATATCAATCTTTTTCCAGGAAAAAATGCTCCACCACTTGTACTTTTCCTGTCATCAATGTTTCCTACCCAATCAGTATCAGTAAATACTTTTAAGTCTAGATTGCCTCCAAATTTATACCACAAACCATATTCTTCAGTTCCTTTCAAGTACCTTAAGATTCTTTTGATTGCCATCATATGATTTTCTCTAGGATTTGCTAAGAATCTTGCTACTATACCAACTGCTAAGGCAATATCAGGTCTTGTATGCACTACATATTGCAATTTTCCAATCATGGATCTATATAAGGTCTGATCTACTTCTTTTGAATCATCATCTTTGGTAAGCATCAGTCCAGTACACATGCATGTACCAATTGGTTTTGAATCTTCCATACCAAACTTCTTAAGTATTTCCTTAATGTATTTAGACTGAGTAATGTAGATACCATTCTTGCTCTGTTGAATTTGAAGACCAACAAAATTTTTTATCTGACCAAACATTGACATTTCAAATTCTTTGTTCATTTTCTCTAAAAATTCTTTGCACTGATCATCATTCCTTGTAAATATAGTGTCATCCACAAATATTTCTGCCAAAACAATTTTGTTATCTGGTCCATCTTTGATATACAAATTACTGTTATCATTGGTTCTTTTGAAATTAATCTGAATAAGATAATTATGTAATCTTTCATACCATGCTCTAGGGGCTTGTTTCAGACCTTACAATGCTTTGTGTAATTTGCAGACCATATCCCTTTTGTTTGGATCAATGAAGCCTTCAGGTTGTTCAATGTAGACTTCTTCATCAAGAATTCCATTAAGAAATGCAGATTTTATATCCATCTAATATACCTTAAATTCTTTATGTGCTACATAAGAAAGTAGAGTGCTTACACCTTCTAATCTTACAACAGGAGTAAAAGTCTCACCATAATCTATACCTTCTTCTTGAGAATAGCCTTTACATACTAGTCTAGCTTTGTTTCTTGATACTTGACCATCTTCATCCAGCTTATTTCTAAATACCTATTTTGTTCCAATAACATTTTTGTCTTTAGGTCAAGGTACAAGAGTCCATGTTTTGTTCTTTTCTATTTGTTCTATTTCTTCATTCATAGCCTCAATCCAGCTTTCATTTTCCAATGCATCTTTCACATTTCTAGGTTCAAAATTAGCAAGTAAACATGTACCTTTTAGTTTACTTCTAGTCATGGTACCATCTGATTTATTTCCAATAATCTGATCTGGTGTATGATGCCTCTTGACATACTTGGCCAATATAGGTTTCTTTCCTTTTGAATGAGTTATGTTGTTTTCTTCTAGAATTTCCTCTTCAAGTTCAGGTTGCTCAGGCTCAGTAGATGTTTTCTCGGTAGCTTTAGGCTGAGACTCGGTTCCTTGTGACTCAGTTTTAACTTCTTCTTGTGACTCGGTAACTGTACTGGGCTTGGTAGATATAGTCAACTCATTATTGATAGATATATCTGGAAATTTATTAGGTTCAATGTAAACAAATCTCTTGCAATTCTCTAGTTCCTTTTTTCTTTCTTCTTCAGTCTTTTCTGCAAACTCATCAACTTTCACATGTATACTTTCTATGACTTTGTGAGTAGACAAGTTCAAACATTTATATGCCTTGCTCTTGCTAGAATATCCCAAGAATATTCCTTCATCACTTTTCACTTCAAATTTTCTTTTTCTAGATTCTTTTAAGTTATAACACTTGCTGCCAAATACTTTTAGGTAGCTTACATTAGGTTTATAGCCATACCATAATTAATAAGGAGTCTTGAATGTGTCTTTTCTCAACTGTACTCGGTTCAAGGTATGAACTGTAGTGCTGATAGCTTCCTTCTAGTATTTTATAGCAATGTTCTTTTCAATTATTAGAGTCCAAGCACAATCCATGATAGATCTATTCCTTCTTTCAGCTATTCCATTTTGTTCAGGAGTTCTATGGGTTGATATTTGTCTTTTGATTCCTCTTTCAATGCAAAAATTATTGAATTCATGGGAGATGAATTCACCACCTCTGTCTGATCTTAAGCATTTTATTCTTTTTCTTGTTTCCTTTTCTACTCTTGCCAAATACCACTTGAATTTCTCAAATGCTTCTGGCTTTTCTCTCAGATACATAATAGTCATCATTCTAGAATAGTCATCAACAAAGAGAATAAATAATTTTTCTCTAGAATAGCTCTCAACTCCAATAGGTCCACATAAATTAGTATGCACAATTTCCAAAATCTCTTTAGACTTATAATTTTTACTTTTAAAACTAGTCTTTCCCATTTTTCCAATTTGACAATTTTTACATAGACCAATATCAGGTTTCTTTAGAATAGGAATGCTTCTTACTTTCTTGAATTTGCTTATATTCACCATGTTATCAAAATTTACATGACATAACCTTTTGTGCCATAACCAACTTTCTTCAATTTGAGCAAAAAAACATGAGTGTTCACCAAGATCAAGGTAAAATAGGTTACCTTTTGTATGTTTGCCTAATCCAATTTACTTTCCTTTGTCATCTAGCAGTCTTGCTTGGCCATTCACGAATTCAACTTTGAAACCAATGTTGATTAACTGTGCTACACTTAGAAGATTATGCTTTAGTCCTTCAACCCAATAAGCATTATCACATGTAAGTTCTTTTGTTAGTGATATTCTTCCTCTTCCTTTTATACACCAAGGTTCATTATTACCAAATCTTACATTACCATCATCACAGTCTTCAAGGTTTTCAAATTTTGTTTTGTCACCACTAATGTGATGTGAACATCCAGTGTCTATTATCCATATATCATCTTTTCTTATATGAGAAATAAGTGCCTTCTTATCTTCATCATTATGAGATTCATCTTTTACAGCAATAAAGATAATTTCTTCTTCACTTTCATTAGAATATTTAGCCATAAAACATGTTTTCTTACCTTTATCCTTGAATGATTTGAAATTCTTTTTGCCATAGTAATTGTGATATTTCTTCTCATCCTTGCTTTTCTTGTTTGGACACCTAGCTGCAATATGACCAATTTCTTCACATGAAAAATAGATTAAAGGAGTTTTACCTTTGTATTTTCCTCTGCCTTTAGAGTATTTATTTGCAAGTAATGCTTCTCAAATTTCAAGATAACTATCAGAACTTTCTTCTGATTCTTCTTCACTTTTTGACTGAACCTCTTTTATTTTATTGCCCTTCTTAAGTGAAACCTTGGCCTCAAATGCTGATTCAATATTTTTAGAAGTTGGAACATAGTTGTCATAGTTGTCTAACTCAAATGCTATCAATCTTCCCACTAGACCATCCAAAGTTATATTATGATTTGCTTCACATCTTTTCTCTTGAATAATAGATACTCTTATTGCATAGATAGGGAGTAAAGTTTTGAGAACATTACTTAAAATATTTTCATCAGTAATTGTTCCTCCAGAAGCTCTGATTGCAGTTACACTTGCCTTGATTCTTTCAACATATTTTACAATATTCTCATCTTCTTTCATACTCATCTTATCAAACTATCCTCTTAGACTTTCTGCTTTGGCTCTTCTCACATTGGCATCACCACCATAGATTTTCTTCAGTTTTTTCCACATTTCATAAGCAGTGGTGTAGTCTTTGATCTCATCAAATTCTTCATAGGTAAGAGCTGATGCAATGTCTATCATCATGGTGTTATGATTCTTTTTCTCTGCAATGTCTTCAACAGTGAATATGCCAGTAGGAACTGTATATTCTTCATCAATGTATTTGCATCCTAAATCACCAATGGAAGCCAGATGAAGTCTCATGAGACCTTGCCATGCTGAAAAGTTTTCTCTGTTAAGCTTCAAAATTTCTCTCTTGTAAGACATCTTGATCTTTAGCTTAGGTTATTGAAACCCTTCTTCCAAGCACCAATTGCTCTAATACTAATTGATGGAAATATAGATGTAGTAACTGAGAGGGGGGGGGTGAATCAGTTAACCACAAAAATATTACCATAGATCCCTTAGATATCTTATTAAATAATTTACTGTTGTTATTTGGTAAATAAAGAGAAATGCTGAAACTCAGTCTTTGCAGTGTATAATAATTATAACTGTTCTAAAGCATTCATCACTGATTAACATGCATAATGAAATAACAAGAGCACAAGAGACACCAAATTTAATATGGAAACCCAATAAGGGAACAACCACCAATGTAACTAGTTACTATTTTTCACTCTTCTGAAGTGATGCCCGATTAGAGGCCAACCCGATAAAAGGTTACAAAACACACTGTTAGGTGTGACCTGGTTAGAGGATTTAATCACCCTGTTAGGAGTGGCCTTGTAAGAGGTCTTTAAACAGTTCAACTGAACTGTTACATTGTTAGAGGATTTATAATATGGTTGTTAAACCAACTCAGTTAAGAGATTTAGAGATCACTACTACAATCATAAGAAAATAATAGTGAAATGACCTGTATAAGATGCAACTATATTGCTGATTATAGATCTCTGCTATACTCCACTTTAGATCCTTTTTGATGGAATGTATTTTTGCTGCTCCTCAAGGATATCTCATCATCCTTCACAATTCGCACATATCTACCTTCAATTGATTTTCATATTCTTCCCATTCTCCATATTCTCTGCCTTTCTAGAATGACTATATATATATCCTTCAGATTGTTTATTTAGTTTGTTAAGTCGGCTCATATAATCATTCCAAACATTACAACTGTCAGCTCTTAAACAAGTAAACACAAGTATTACTGAGTCAGCCCAAATATTGTTACACGGTTACTGTAAACTAACTCGGTGACTTTCTGATACTCGACGTCCACTGTATTACTTAGCATCATCATGCACTCGGTAGAAGTAGAAGATTGGTCCATACTAACCAATTGGTCGTAGTCTGGAACTCGATAAATATTGGTGACTCGGTAGATATAGTGTTACTCGGTGAACTCGGTAGATACTAACTTTTCTTTGATAACTGAGGAAGCTCGGTTAACACTAACTTCTATCATACTTCCTTTGACATCAAAATTGAAAATTGTTCATATAGATCTAAGCAGTCCCATAAGGACTAGAGGATTCTATGGTGAAAGGTATTTTATGATTTTTGTTGATGGCTTTACTAGAATGATGTGGATAGCATTTGTTAAAGAAAAATCTAAAGCATTTGACAAGTCTAGATTGATTAAGAACAAAGTTAAGAATGAATGAAGATTAAATGTTTAAGGTCTGATAGAGGTGGAGAATTTATTTCAAAGGAATTTAATACTTTTTGTGAAGTGAATGGTATTAAGAAACAGTTTTCAGCCCCTAGAACACTTGAATAAAATGGTATTGTTGAAAGAAGAAACAAATCAATAACTAAGGCAGCAAGAGCTATGTTATTTGAGAATGATTTGGAAAAGACATTCTAGAGAGAGGTAGTGAATACATCATTATATATGATGAATAGAGTACAAATCAAAGAAAACATAGACAAGACACCTTATGAACTATGGTTTGGACATGCACCATCAATTAAGCATTTCAGAATTTTTTGAAGCAAATGTTATATTAAGAGAGATGATGACATTGGTAAGTTTGGTCCAAGAAGTGATGAAGGTATATTTCTTGGTTATTTATTCAAAAGAAAAGGCTATAGATGTTTCAATAAAAGAACTAAGACTATTGTTGAGAGCATAAATGTTAAAGTTGATGAGAAGTTCAAAATTAGGAAAGAATACTTGATTATGAATCAAATGAAGAAATTTGTCCTAGAATTAATCAAGAAAATATTGAATTAGTTAATGAAATTGATATGATTTGCAAAATGATAATTACATTGAGGAAATAAGAGAAGAACTGAGATTCAAACAAAGAATTGAAGCAGGAACTGAGACAGTGACACCTAATAAGAATCTAGCAAAAAATCATCATGTTGATCAGATTATTGGGAGCATTGAAAAAGGAGTTTTGACAAGAAATCCGGTACAAGAAGAACTATATTTGATTTCTCTAATTGAACCTAATACTATGGAGGAAGCTTGTAAAGATGATAATTGGATTCAAGAAATGAAAGAAGAACTAGATCAAATTGAGAAGAACAAAACTTGGGAGTTGGTCCCTTGACCTAAAGATGAAAATATTATAAGAACTAAATGGGTATTCAGAAACAAGATGAATGAACAAGGTGAAGTTATGAGAAACAAAGCAAGATTGGTATCTAAGGGATACTCACAACCAGAAGGAATTGATTATGAAGAAAATTTTGCACCTATTGCAAGAATTGAAGTGGTAAGAATGTTTTTGGCTTACGTAGCTTATAAGAAATTCAAAGTATATCAGATGGATGTGAAGTCAACATTTCTAAATAGAGAATTGGAAGACGTCTACATTAAGAAGCCTGAAGGTTTTTCTTTAAATTAAGAAGGAGACATGGTATATAAACTGAACAAAGCTCTATACAGACTAAAGCAAGTACCCAGAACATGGTATGAAAGATTAGATAAATATTTGATAATATTGGGATTTACTAAAGGCACTGCATATAGAAATTTGTATTTGAAAGAGATTGAGAATGGTTTATTGATTGTAGTTATCTTTATTGATGATATTATCTTTGGAGGAGAAGATGAAGCTAGTGATAAATTTGATGATGAAATGAAGACATAATTTGAAATGAGCATGATTGGTTCGATGAAATATTTTTTAGGATTATAGATAGCACAAAATAGTGATGGTATTTTCTTATCTCAAACAAAATATTTAAAAGACTTGTTGCGGAGATTTGGAATGGAAAATTGTAAGCCTATTGGCACACCTATGGTAACTAGCCATAAATTATCTAGCATAGATGAAACACCTATAGTTGAACAAAAGAAGTACAGATCCATTATTGGAGGATTGCAATATTTAACTCATACAAGAACAAATATATCACATGTTGTTGGTATTGTTGGAAGATTTAAAGCTAATCCTAAAGAGTCACATTATGCAACAATAAAAAGAATATTTTGGTATTTGAAAGGCACAATTTTCTATGGGTTGTGGTATGATAAATCAGATGACTTTACACTATGTGCATATATAGACATAGATTGGGGAGGTAGTGTTGATGACAGAAAGAGTACAAGTGGTGGAGATTTTTTTCTTGGAGGAAGATTGGTTTCCGATGAACTACAACTGATTTAGAACCTAATTGAAGATCTAGTTTATAATACTGATACATAATTTTCACCTCAGAGAGGTTTTCACCCTCGGATACATCTTTTATTTTTAATATTTTTGGCTCTAATACTGCAACAATGTGGTTTTCATGATCAAAGCATCTATTTTTTCTTCTTTTAAATTTTTTACTAAGATACTTGATATCTGCCTCTGTCATGCTGACACTTCCTTAGCTAGTGGAGGACATTATAGGTTCATTAGCATGGAGGTAACTTGCTAGAGAATAGTCATTCTAGAATGTTAGAAATTCATTGGATGTGGAACGTGAGTTCCAGTTTATCAGATCTAGATTTTTGAGTGAAAGAGAAGTAGTGACAGGTTCAATTGCATTCATGGTATAACCATCAAAAGTGTGGATGAGTAAGTCAAGACATAAAGTGATCTCATCCAAAGGAGCATTAAAATCCCTATGAGGCCCCATGTTAGAAGTAGAGGACATGTTAACACCTATGGATTCAAATTTGTGCATCCTAATGCTAGACCCTTCACCTACTTCAAGAGGGTTTTCATATTTATGCACCATGTTTATATATTTAACATAAGTAGCATCAGACAAAGAGTCAAATTCATACTCATGTGAGTTGATACTTGATGTAGGAATTCAAGCTTGTCCAAAACCTAGATGGTTTTGGACAAAGAGGAAGGACTTGAAATACTGTTATCATGTGATGTGATAAACCACTATCAATAATCCATTTGTCACCTTTACTCAGACATGAAATAAGTGAAATTTTCTCATTTTCATCAGAATCATCTTCCATAGTAACATAAAAAATTTCTATATCACAACCATGAGATTCACTAGTTTCACTATCAGTTTCTTCTTCAATAATTTAACAAGACTTCTTACCCTTGTCCTTGTAGTCTTTGTACCTTATGTGATCTCTGTCATTTCTTTTATCTTTATACTTGCATTTCCTTCTTTCATCCTTGTCATTCCTATCAGGGCATCTTGCTGCAATATGACCAACTTTGTTACATGAAAAATAGATTTTTGGGAGTTTAACTTTGAATTTTCCTTTTCCTCTTGATACCCTTCTAGCCATAAGTACCTCAAGAACATCTAGATCATCATCAAAAGTATCACTGTCACTGTCATTGTTACTATCACTATTCAAACATCTTGCTTTTCCTTTCATAGACTTATGAAGAACTATCTAAGACTTGAATGTGGATTTAATGTTGTGATTAGTGAAATTATCAAAAGTAGACAACTCAAAAGAAGAAAGTCTACCAACAAGACCTTCGAAAGTTAGGACATTACCAAGAGTACATCTTGATTCTTGTATTGCATAAAATCTTATAGCATAGATAGGAAGTAGGGTTCTCAAAAATTTACTAATAATAGTTTCATCATCAATGCTCACATTAGCTCCTCTAATAGCATTTACTACCTCTTTAGCTTTGTAACAATCCTGAACAATGTTTTCACCTTCTAACATTTTTATTTCATCAAACTTACCTCTCAATCTTTCAAATTTAGCTCTTAGAACACTTGTGTCCCCACCATAGATAGCTACTAGGGTGTCCCACATTTTTTTTGAATTAGTACAGTTCTTGATGTCTTCAAAATTAGGATAGCTTAGGGCTGATGCACTCTCCAACATTACCTGATTGTTTTCTTGTTTTTCCTTCATTTCTATGACTATCATAGGTGCATAAATTGGTATATAATCATGTTGCACATAGTATTTCACTCAATCACCAATTATGGTTAGATGCAACTTCATCAAACTCTATCATGTAGGGAAGTTCTCCTTATTCAGATTCGCTACCTCCTTGTACATCTTGATCATTATCTTCAAGTACCTTTAAACTTTCTCCTTACAAGCACCAACAACAATAGTGGCATGATTAGAGATACCATGATTTCATGGGATAATTTAAAAGGTGTGAAGAGAATAGTTTCCTAGAAATGTGTTAGTCATGAAAAACCTTACAAGGAAGAATATTCCTTGAATATGCATCAACAAGGCTCTTTTAGAGTACAAGTGTCTAGGGGGGCATGTGGTGGCTTGGCAGAACTCAAAGAGAAGGCATCATTTGTTAAGAGGCTAGGAAATACCTCAAGATGACACACATCATCCATTGTTAGGAACCGTATTGTTGTAAATGCACCATGTATGATCATGTGACTAAAGGATAAACACATGAGGTGTAGAAAATAAAACTCAATATAACAAGAGTATTTAGATGAAAGAGGGGAAACAACCCCAAGAACTTCCTAAAGAAACTCAAACTAATTCTATCCATATGATGTAACATATCTCCAACAATATTTATCAAATTAAAAATATTTTCATCTAACATATAAAATTCATCATAAGGGATAGGAGAAGCAACTTTCTTGAAATGGTTAAAAATGATTTAAAATTGTACCTATAACTTTACTAGAGAAACTCTTCTTGGAAGATTAGAAGTAGCAGAGATGAACCTAAGGCTATCAAGAGACTTACCTAGAATGGAGATAGCATTCAGTGCACTTAGTGTTCACCCTACTTTGATCCAAATGTTTAATTCAAAAATATTTGGAACCCTGTGAGAACATATGACAAGGAAATAAAGCACAATAAATCCTATTGGGAGGTTTTCAAGTTGTGCAAAGAATGTGCATTTTCATTGGGTATATTGGATCTTTTTCCATTCTTATTTTTGAGTAAAATAAGGTAGGATCCTTCATATTTCTCTCATTTCTTTATCTTTTAACTTGAGATTGGTTGCAAAAGATTTTTGAGTGAAAAATAAGTGATTTTAAACTTGGAACACAATGATTTGATTGAGTATTGATTTAGTTCTAAGAAAAGTTGAAACCTGTAACATCCAATGTTCTATGAATCCAACACTGCAGCTCTGAAAATACTTTCAAGTCCTCTTCATCAATCAAATCTTGCTTCATTTTCCTATTCAGTTCTCTCCAACAGATGGTACAAATGGTTTTTTCATGTACACTTCTCCCCCATCGACATCAATGACATAATTTTCATCATTATGTCAACAACAACTTCAATGTCAAAAGACACTATTCAAAAAATAAATTCACTAGAGTCCTCATGACTCAGCTTAGCTACACATACTCCGCCATAGAGGAAGTGCCAACATCCAATCCAGAAGAAAGATAGGGCTCATATACCACTAGATGGATGCAACAATCTGCATCACTTCTGAAAAGTAGGAGAAGTGATGCTTATATAGAAAATTGACAAGGCCACAATAGGTAATTGATGTGATCAGTGTTGAAGATCCACTCATTCGAGGCCAAATTGTTAGGGCCAAATCATTAATAAAACATGCTATATGTTATTCTCAGGGTGCCAAAAGGATAAACAGATTGAATTTCATGCTAAAGTTGTTGTAGTATCATGGATCATAAATTTTGTATGTTCAAATCATATGAAAAAAACATAAGAGAAGATTTTTCAAGTTTGAAGAATATGATGGTGGAGCAATCAGATTTACAAGAGAAGGAAGTGCATAAATCAAAGCATTAGAACCATTTCAATTGATGGAAAGCATAAAAATGATGATGTTTAGTATGTTGAAGGTTTGAAACATAATTTTTTAAGTGTTACTAAAATGTGTAAGAAAGGCTATGAAGTTATGTTGAAAAGTAATGGTAGATTAGAAGATGGCCTAGAAAGGATATGATTGACTAGAAGTAGATTGAAATGGTAGATTAGAATCAAGAAGAAGACAAAAAAATACATGATAAACCATAAGTGGATGGAAATGGTAGACTAGAATAAAGAAGAAGACAAAAAGGACATAATAGACCACAAGTGGATGGATGTGGAAAAGAAGAAGTAGGTAGAAGGTAAAAGGAATATGAAAGACCAAAAGAAATTCAAGGATAAGAAAAATGTAGTAGACTAAAAGTAGGTGAAGAACAAAAAGAATTTGGTAGAAGAAAAGGATAGAAAGAGGATGATGAATCACAAACATTTTCTTATTCATCATAGGTACTCTTCTTTTGATAGTATCTATTTTTTTTGCAATAAAATATGACACAAAGTCAATGAGTGTAGAAGTATGAAGATGACTTAGATTTTCAATGAGAGATGTTATCATTGCAATAAGTTATGGAATAAGGGTTGTTTAGTGAAGTAGAGGGAATTTTAGTAGCATGAATAGAAATAAAAATGTCAAAAACTTCAATGGATATTGTATGGTTGCAATGGATATGGACACATAAAGGTTGAATGTATTATAAATATCAATGTCATAAGTAATGATGTTTCTAAAATGAAAAAGGATGGTTTGGTATGCTATAAATGTAACATGATAGGACATATTGCAAGGTTATAAAATGATTATTTAGTATGCTATAAATGTAACATGATAGCACACATTGCCAAGATCTATAGAAAAATAGAAAAATAGGATGATTGTTCACTAATTAAAAAAATTCAAAAGAAAGGAACAATATATATTTGATGTGGAACACAAAAGATACCTCTGATGGTGGTCTTACATCCATTCCATATTTTGTTTCCTCATCTATAAAATGGATCAGATTGTAGGTTTGGAGGGGTACTTTTCATATGAATCTATTTTCCTCATTGAGAGTAGACATCATGTATCCTCTCACCATGGTGGTAAGGTGTAAAGAATTTTTTAGAGGTAAGATTATTGTTTTATGGTCCAAAAAGATGACTTCTTGATTATGTAAACAATCTAATATTTTTTATTTTATTTTTCTAGGTCGCATTCAAATATAGGTTGGAGATATGATATGTCTCTTGGTTCTCAAATTAAGATACATATGAATAACTTAGATAATAGTTAGATAATTTCTAGAAGTTCTCTTGATAGGATAAGTTTGTGGGAAAAAAATTCTTCTAAGACTACTAATTTGTTTAAGGACAATAAGAGTTGCTACTATAAAGATAAGATAAAATCTAAAAATATAGAACAGGATGATGTCAATAGGGAGAAAGTTGCTTCTCCTATCCCTTTTGATGAAGTTTATATGTTAGATGAAAATATTTTTAATTTGATAAAGATTGTTGGAGATATGTTCCATCATATGGATAGAATTAGTTTGAGTTTCTTCAGGAAGTGCTTGGGGTTGTTTCCCCTCTTTCATCTAACTTAGTGCATTAGGGCAGTGCATCTATTTAGGGGATACATTTTAACTTATATTTATTTTGGACTAATATTGGTACTTGATTATCAAAGTTGCATAGTGGAAAATATATTCTAGGCCTTTTTCCTTGATGGAAAATGGAGAGAAAGATAAGGAAAATGTTAAAACACCATCGTCTAGAAGTATTATTTTATTGGAGGAGTAAGTCCTTGTAATGAACCTATAGAATAGTGGAAGATAAGTATGTACACCGAACAATTGAAGAAAGCTACCGATTTAGAGCTGTAATGTAGTAGAAAACATGTATGTATTCAAAATAGTGCAATGGAAGACAAGTATGAATCCAGAACAATGAAAGTAGTTATGTATCTTGTGATCATGTGAAGAAAATCTTAACAGTACTTTAGTGTTATACTCCTATATCCTTAAGTCTGTATGGTCCTAGATGTTTGTGGTTTAGTGAATAGAAAAACATAGTTTTACAGTTGTAGTTAATTGTGCATTTTTTGGTCTTTCTAGAAGATTTTTTCTCTAGAAATCAAAGTTTAAGGTGTGCTAATACTTATGTTGATGGATTCAAGTTTTGTTCTTAGTTGTGGCATTCTCCGGTGATCCAAAAATCATTCCTAGTGATCTGAAAATTGTGTCAACTGTGTTACAATTTTTTTCAATTATTGTTTGGTCTAAAAATGTGTTGTGACAACTTTAGAAATATGTACTAGTGGCATATGACATGGATTTTCACAAGGCATGTGGATCACTCCATAACATATGGGTGTCTAGAGTTAATTATCTTTTAATGTGGTTCTTTGGGCTATGTGTCTACACATGTGAGAAGTTGTTCTAGTAATTTTGGATCTGGCATTAGGCTATGTGTAGTACATTCATGACCCCTCTTTCTCCTAGAGTGGATCATGCTTCTTGATTTACATCTAGGCTATGAATTAAATGAATATAGTTTTATCCATATGGTTTTTTCCTATATGTGACCTATGCATTTAATGATTATCTCTTATTCAGTTAGGTCAATTCTATGTTTTGGTCTAAATGCTTATGGCATGGGACCTTATTCCATTTTTCTATTATTTTGGCCAACTTGTAACTTAAATTGTAATATCTATTTGTCTTGGGAAACATCATTATAATATCCATTGATCTATCTTGTATAAGAGTACAATTTATGAATTGGAAAAAAAGGTGTAAAGCAAGTGGACAGTGTGTGAACTATTGAAGATGTACAGTTAGTAAAGTAGAGTTTAGTGACACTGAAAAGGTAGTAACAATGTGTTATTGAGGTTGAAAGTGTTGTGCAGATTAGTTGCATTATGAGGAGAATCTCTCTTTATGCTTGTAAAAAGTTGTATGTACCTTGTCGTTGAGATACTAAGTCTTGGGTGCACAAGTTTGTGTCGTATCTTGCTACTTTGACAGTGAGACTTTGTTTGAAAGTTTGTAGTAGTGAGATCACATTTGTATTCATTTTTGTATTGTCCATGAGCCTATGGTTGTATTAATTTTTTGTGGGCAAGTGCTCACTATGGTTTTTCCCAACTTGGGTCTTCCACATATAAATATGATATTTATGTGTTGCTAGTTCTATTCATTACTTGCATATTATTTCATGCGGTGACTATAAAAGTTATTTAGTAGTTTTTTGGTGTATGGTGATTCAACCCTCCCCCCTCTTAGCATCTGGAGTGCATGTTCAACACTTTTCTCAAACTTAAAAGACAAGCTAGTTTCGATACCTTCTAAAATGGGTTCCTATTCTGTAAAACATGGCTATAAAGTCCTCTCAAGCTTACATTAAACTATTCATAGTAGAAATATTTTATTTTTTTGAACTTAGGTATGTAAAAAGAAGGTTATTTTACTTGATTGGTGCTTAGGTGAAGAATTCTAAAAAGTGGGAGATTTTACACCTTGGGACGACTTGCTCAACCTTTCAATTGTATGTTATACAAATAAACCATTAAGCCTAGAGATCATCTAGAATTGAATTATTCTTTTTCTCAACAATGTTGGAAATGATTGCAAAATGAAACTCATTAGGAATCCCCCCTCCAACCTAGGTTGGCTTTAGTTTTTAAGTCATGGACGAGTTTATATTCAGAATATTTCTTTGCAACTATTTTGAAGGCTTCTCCAACTTTACTAATTGGAACATTTGGTG
This sequence comes from Chamaecyparis obtusa, assembly GCA_027943335.1. Taxonomy (NCBI): domain Eukaryota; kingdom Viridiplantae; phylum Streptophyta; class Pinopsida; order Cupressales; family Cupressaceae; genus Chamaecyparis; species Chamaecyparis obtusa. Next base: position 127,191 of record BSBK01002065.1, read on the forward strand.
GGAAAGGAATAGGTGGATATTCAAAATGGAACATAGTAATTGTGAGGAGTTAATCAACAAAATAGAAATTTCACTTTCTGAAGTATTAAATGCATATACTTCTAGACATAATATAATTCATTCTATGTTCATATGGTGGGTTAAAGATATCATAAAGGAGTGGAATTTCATAAAGCTTCCATTCGAAGGGATTCTTATGTGAATTTTAAAAAAAAAGGTGTTTAGGAAAGAGATTAGATGGAAGAAGTCTTTGCCTAATTCTTATAAGCTCAACTTTGATGGATCTTCAAAGAGAAACCCAAGATTTTGAGCTTTTGGATGTAATAATAGATATCATATGGGTAAGATTATTATTGTAGGTATGGAAAGAATACCAGATGGGTTTAAAAATATTGTTGAAGCTCGTGTCCTCTTATTTGGTCTCAAACTAGCAACCTTAGTAATGGATACTAATCTAATTAGAGAAGGAGACTCTTTGAATACCATCTTGGCTCTTAAAGGCTTAAAAAATCACAATTGGAAGATCAACTATATTATTTAGGAAGTAAAAACTATTTTCTCTGAAATTACTTTATTCTCCATTATACACTTCTTCAGAGAGGTAAATCAGGTACCCGACTTCTTGGAAAATCAAGGTTTGCACATTCATAAAGGGGAGAAAATATTATCTAATGGGTACCTTGAGGGAAATGAAGAGATCCTTAAGAAAATAATGCCTAACACAAAGTCATAATTTGTGGGAGAAAAACATTTTCTACTAACACCTTTTTTATTTTTTTGTAACTAATAAACTGTCCCAATTATTTGTTGTGTTTTCAACTTTTTTTTGTTGTGATTATCCCCTATCACATAAAAAAATATACTTCTAGAATAAAATGACTTCTAATGAAGAGTGTCACATCAATTCAGAAAAAGGGACAATTTTCAAGCCAAAGGAATCAATACTATCAAATCATTATTATTCACATTAAGCTCATCAAAATAGGTATGCTTCAATTTTTCTAATACCTTCTTGTTATCATGTTCATAGAAAGGAGGTTGTCTTATATGTACATAGAGGTTCTAGTATCTACTTTAAATTTTTTATCCCTCAAGACAAATAAAACATGTATCCTTTGTTCAAAGTTGGTGGTTGCTTTTAATAGAAGAGGAATAGGTCATTTTTAGTTCCCTCTCTTCATACTCCTTAGGCTTAGTTCTTTTCAAAGACATGATAGTAAAGAGGAGAGATCCAAGTTGATACATAATCTTGTTAGTAGCCATTTTTGCATGGTTTGTGCATAATAGAAAATTTCCATAGTCACACAAGGGAAATATTCAATGCCAAGATCCCAGTGCAGTGATATGTCCACTATCAAAATAGGGTTTTTAGATTTGTAAGAAACAATAATTAACACACTCAAAGGAGTGTGCTAAAAAATAAGGTCATAGTGACATTAATGCACCACATTCACAATCAATTCAGTTAGGATGCAAAGTACATCACTATTTGCACAAATTGTGTTATTCAGTGATAAGACAATGAATAAAAAAGATGAAATAACACTGCTTTACAACAATAGTGGATGTCCATTGGTGAGTTGTAAAGAAGAAGGACAAATGTGAGGTTGTTTGAAGATAGTAGTAGTTTCTCATAGCTAATTATATTTTAGAGATAGATTCCTATTTAAAAATAAAGATGGATCAATAAACAATAATAAAAGGCTTGATTAGGAACACATACCTTGTTTTTGTTATGAGTTCTTGAAAAGAATGCCTATATTTTCTCAAGGATGGTTAACATAAATAGAATGAGATGGAGAGACTCAGATTCATCTCAATAGAAGAATTTTACAATCAAAATTATGATTATCCAAAGATCAAAGTACTAGAAAGATAGATGAATGTAATCAAGCATTGCATGAGGAAAAGAATAGTATTCATGAAGTGCAATGATATCTGTTTAGAGTGTTGTATTGATGTTAGGGTTGTTGTTTTTTAAGGGAGGGCTTGTTTGCAATGATATCAATGTATAATACTTGTAAATAGACAAATTTATATGGGTTTTTCTCCGTGTCACTTGGTCTATGTTGGAAGGATGAAATCTATTTTGTGGGTTTCTTTCCCATATTCCTTTAGTTTCCTATGTAATATTTTCCTTTTCTATATTGAATATATTGTTACAAGCTTGACCTTTTGCCCCCCAAAATTAAAAACTTATAAAATTATTTGAAATTTCTATGCTTATATTAATTAATTAATTAGCAGATTAATGGTGTATTATTAAATCATTAAAATATTATTACTTTTTTATGTGTAATTTCCAAATGAATTTGTGAGCATTAAATTAAATTGTGAAAAAATTACATCATTTAATGCAAAACCTTCACCCCAAAAAATTGGTCCCCACAAACTAGGAAGTTGTGAGAAAAAATCTATGATAACGTCCATATTCAAGCAATCCACAAGCCTAAACTAACAAACAACCTTTCTCAAATTGAAAAAATGAAATCCTAGAGGCAAATCCATCCACAAAAGAAGAATCATACAATGGTGAGACCAAGTAATTACCATAAAAAGACATAAAAATTGAGCCACCATATCCTGACCTTGAGTTGTCAAGAAAAAACCTCCATAAATTGGCACTGGTAGGGACATAGAAGGAGACCATTGAAAACCCAAAAAGAGGCCAAAAGTTCACTCATTTTTTAAAGCATCTAAGCTCACCACCTATTCAAGCCTCTACATTCATTATGTATTTTCTTCCACCCCTATACCCACCAATCTATGAAGAAAATCCTTTCCCATAGTAGCCCACCAACAATGTCCCTCCAGATCATGAACATCTAAATTTAGAATAAATGGTTGCCTTTCCACTCAACCTCCAATTTGAATAATTTAAGACATCAGGTCACAAAATTCCAACCCCAAGATTTGTGAGCACCACCACATTGTTGTTGTACAATAGTAATTATAGTTTGAACATCTACCATAACAAACACAAACGTTGGACATTTGTCTACCCAACATCCAAGAGTGATGCAAGGAAGAAATATGTGATGTTAGAGTTAACATGATAATTTTTTCTAAGGTGAGAAATTATTGGACCCAAACATCATCTTAATAGTCTCAAATATCCATATCCATCAATCCTAATAACATCTTCATAGTCTCCATATCCATTAATCCCAACACCCAACACACTATTTGTAGTCTCTAATTTTAATAGTTCATGTAATGTCCCAAATTGCACCTCATACAATCCCACATCACATGACACCTTCATTTTAGCTAAATCAATTCTTCACCTAAGCTTCCACTTCATCAAGCTTTACTATTCATCACTTTTTGTTTGAGTTCTTGATCATGTGGACTATTTTGATTTAAGACACATGCACATTGCAGAGATGTCCCTAAGATGCACACTCATATTGTGAATCTATAGATTGAAGGTGGTCATTGGAGAATTACACCTATTGTCCCTAGCAATGTAATGCCTCTTTTGGTAGGCCACCAACATTAAGAATCATCAAGGTTCCTTAAAATTTTTAGTTTTCCTCTATTTTGCATGTTCTTGGTCATTCAGATTGCTTCTTGTTCACTTTCCCAAACTTCTTGATAATCTTGGATAGTTTTCACAAATATTTTTTCATCTCACAACATTTCTCTTCTATCTCCATTTCACACCATCTTATATTCACCTTCGGTCCAATGAGCTTTGACTTCTTGGCTTCAAAGGGGAGTAATCTCTCACCTTCCACACACTCACTTTGATTTTAATAAGCATGTCAATAGTTTCTTTATTTTTATCTTGTATCTATTATTATTTACCATATTGTCAATTTATCGATCATATCTATTTTCATTTTCTGTATCAGTCATAAAGAAAAACTAATTCAAAATTCTATATTAGTTATTTGTGGATGTAGAAACACCAAAATGAGGGTCTAACTTTGGCAAGCCTCTAAAACAAATAGCCACAACACTTTCCTTATCATCATGTGTGTAGGTTCAAGGAGTAAGTTGGAGTGGTGTATCAAGAGTCTATGTTAAAGGGTTTGATATCTTATTTCCCTTCTTAAGATATCACGATGCTAGGCTCTTATCATCCAACACTCTTTAATAGAGTGGTTTGTACTGGCTTCCCTGAGGCTTGGTTGAGACTTGCGATTCATTTCATCCACAAGAGTGGATCAATCTCAGACCCTGACAACTACAAAACCATCATGATTGGGCATACCTTTTCCAAACTCTATGCGACGATGTTGAACACTATTCTTTCTTCACAACTTGACAGGTTGGGCTACAGGGCTAGAGGTCAAGTTGGTTTCCATGTATATTACCAAACCATGGACCACGTTTTGAGTCTATGGGAAATCATTGAGGAGGCTCGCTATCACTCTGCGAAAGTCTATTGCTCCTTCATTGACTTTTGTAAGGCATTTGATTCTATCCCCTGGGTGGCCCTTTTTCAGAGACTTAGAGACATTGGGATATCTGAGATTCTTTTGACTACCATTATGAGACTTTATGAGAATGTTGAGGGTAGATTCAAGACTCTATAGGGCTTTTCAAACCCTATTCAGAGCACTATTGGGGTGAAATAAGGATGCCCTCTTTCCCCCACCTTATTTAGCATCTACGTTGACAATCTCAAGGGCTTCATCAGAGATTCTTCTCTCCCAGGTGATGGCTGCTATTTACACTAGGTCTTAGTTTTCATTCTTATTTTTGTTGATGACATGATTCTCTTAGCCTCCTCACCTGAGGGTCTTTAGAGAATTCTTGATATATTGGCCTCCTTTTGTGATTTGAGACAACTTGTGGTTAATCTGGGGAAGACATGGGTCATGGTCTTCAACTGCTTGAAGACCTCTCATTTACACTTCTTCCAGGGATAGGAGATCACAATTGCATCCGCATACACATACCTTGGGGTTAATTTTTTTAGTCCTCGCTTTAGTTTGAGACATACTATTCAGCCCAGAATCAGTAAAGGGATGGGTTCCCTCACCCTGATCGAGAGATAGTGCTTTAGACACCACTTTTAGGACACCTCATCCAAGTTATCCCTCTTGGATTCTCTGGTTAGACCTACTATACTCGATGGATCTATTATTTGGGGACAATCTCTTCTTGATTCTGATTGGGCCACTATTGAACGTATACAAACTCTCCTCCTTTGGCGTATCATTAGATGTCATTGTACCACCTCCCACAACATCATCCTTACAGAGTTCGGGACTCATCCCTTTAGGTTAGGATCCATCTTTGATCTGGTTTGGTTTCTTCACCACCTATGTTGCTTTGCTAACTATTCAGATGACCAGAGTAGATACTCTTACCTCACCTATTTCTCTTCTATTGAGCTAGCTAGATCTAACACGTCCCCTAGAGCTTGTTGTTGGTATGCTCAGGCCACTTCTATTTTGGGTTCCATTGGGATTGATATTGATCACCTACCCCACTTTAAGTTTTCTTTGGACACTCTAGCTCATCTTCTCCCCTCTAGACAGGAGTTGAATGAGCATGCCAGACTTGACATCTATAGGTAATACATCATCTCAACTTGGACCAACCCTAGTGGGGGCTTACGTCTAAGGATGGCTTTTTATGTTGAGCATTTCTTACACATTCAGGATGGGATCATCGTTCAACCTAGATATTTATCATAGCATTGGTGCCATGCTCTTCAGATCATGCTGGGATCCTTCAGAGTTAGCTCTCACTACCTGTGAGTGTAGACTAATCATCGCATTGATAGAGAGGATTGCATTTGTTGTTTATGCACATTGTCTGAGATTTAGACTAAGGCACATTTCATTTTTCATTGCCCTATATACTATGAGATCAGAGGGAGATTATATTTCTTATTCAGAGATTGCAACTCCTTGACTTCCTTCTTTTGTTACTATGACCAGAGATGTCTAGCACTCTATTTACGAGAGATGGTATGACTCCATGACCAAACCTTGTAGTTTCTATTTCCCCAAAAGTAGGTCACCGAGCATCTCATTACGAATTTCTTCTCACCCTCACCCCTAGCTTGGGGTGTGAATAATCCCTCATGTGCCTCCCCAATCGGTCACTCTAGATCTATGAGACGTCGCAATACTTCTACCCATTAGCAGCAGACCACCAGTAGATCACGATGACGGATCCATACCCATATTCTTTCGGGTCACTATGCTTCTGTGTTGGATTTCCTTTTTCTCAGGAAGGACCCCTAGTCCTTGCCCTAGTGGTTCTTGGATCTTTGTTCTCTGCTTCTTCTTGTTTGGTTCCTTGTTCTTTTAGCATGTTCCCCTGACCCCTATTTGGTAGTCCGCCAGTTTCTTGCTACTTTTTTTGTATGATTCCTATCCCATAGACCCTTGTTGGTCTTCCATTGGACATTAATAAATTTATCTTATCTTATCTTATCTTATCTTATCTTATACCATTTGACTTATTCCAGATCTATTTGTCTTTACTTTTTGTTATCCATACCTAGTTTAGTTTACTTTCTAAACTATTATTTATATGCCTTATATCTTTTTTAGTATGGTCTTATGCACCCTATCCATATAGGATGTACATGCATCATGATGTCATCCTTTATCCACATTATAGTCCTAGAATCATATAGGTGTCTTGGATAAAGTGCTTGTAGAGCCTATCAATTGATTTTTGTATTTTTCTCTTTCCATCTTTGTAGTCTAAATAGTTTTATCATTATGTATCATTAAGTTATATCCATATTTATTGTTTTGCATTTAGTTACTTGTTTTCTCTTTAAATTGACTAATCTTCATAGCTTACTAGAGCACAAGTATAAGTGAGGTGGGATCGGGTCATTCATGCCTTGAGGTTCCATTAATCTTAAGGGTGGTGAATCCCCTTCTCCACAATTTATATGATATAATTTAATGACTAAAATTTTAAAAATAAAATTGATGGTTGTGTATTAAAATTGCATTAAATGATCATATATTCCTACTTGATATTTTAAAATCTATTTATCTTGGTAATTATTAAAAATATATTTACATGACATTATTTGATAGCTTAACTGATTCAAACAATCTAACTACTTTGTACAAGTCTTCAAATTTAATGGATTCTCTTAGGTGGTTGAAGAATAAAGGTCATTTTTCATTGCTTTATTTGATTGAAGATCAAAAAAAATATTGTTGACTTTTGAAAATTGTTTCGAAAGAAAAATTAAAATTTTAATACTCCTTTAATCTTAGTGTTGATCTAAAAAATTGTTATCATTTTCATTTAACAAATATCTTAGTAGATATATATAAATTAAGGTTATAATTGACATATTATATATTATTATGTGTATCTATTATTAATTAGCGTTCATCCAAGGTCTCATAGTAAATTGCTTATATATTATGTCCATTAATCATTTTTACTTTATTTATATCTTAGGAATTCATCCTACAAGGGGCTAAGTTTTGTAACATGGGGCAATAATGAGTATATAAGCTATTAAGAAGGAGAATAGAGCTTGAAGTGGGGTCATGTCTCATCCTGATAATTCAATTGAGTGTTTTATTGCAAGAGTGTGATGGGTCTAGGATTTGTTCATTAAAAGGTAGTAATGAAGGGACAGTGTTGAAAATCAAAGGAAATATACAACTAGGAGATATTTTATTATGGACTTGGCACTTCTTATACCTAACCTAGATTTGAGGGTTTGTCTTCTAACATGTTCTACCTCAAATAATTTTCCAATGTGGTCTAGATAGGTTTGAACAAAGACTCAATAAAAGCAAGGGGGAAGGAAGGGACATGCATGGTTCTTGAGAAATAAGTATGCTTAGTCTGGGTTGATTTGTACCATACAGAGGTTGAAATATTATGACATGGTATGGATGTTTTAAGGGATTAATGTTATGACATTTGGAAGGTGATTGTGTTACTTCAAGTCACACCTAAGAGTGGTGTAGCAAAGGTGGAGAGTGAATTCTCAATCGTTATTTTTTCGGGCACTCTCCTTTGTGCTTGTTGTAAGCATGATCTTAGATTTTCCTTGCAATTCCTACCATTAATTATAATTTCTCAATTTACAATAGTTCTATGTTGGTGTCTTATGATAATTCCTAACAATAAATTTTTTTTGACCTTTCCACATGTTTACTCTTACTTCCCATGGCCCATAGTCAAAACCTAATTCAGCTAAGAATCACCTTATGACCATGGACTTGAGAGTAAAAATACCTTGGATTCAAGGCCACTCACTAATAGCTATTGCATAACATTTTTTAGGGCTACCTAGGTCACAAGCATGAGGCAAAGTGAGCTTTAAATATAAGACTCATCCTTAGAATTTGAGTAATGAAACTCTCAAGAGTGTCAAATATGAACCAACAAACTTCAAATCAATATTTCAAACTTAAAACATTTAGTCAACTTAATTATATGTGGTTGTGGAGTTTGCGAGAAACTTGGCAAGTGAAAACCTCATGCAAAAAGCCTTTATAGATTCCACTTAACAAAACCCCATTTCAAGTCTAGAAGGTTTGTGTGTTTGCAAACCTAAACTTTGCAATTTAATAAATTTTATTAGGCTCATTGCATCTATTATGTCTCACAAATTCTTTCATAGTCGTACTCTTATTTTAAGCCTATCTAAGATTTGGATAATTGAAACCCTATACTTTGCAATAATAAATGTTATTAGACTCATTTCATGTAGTTATGTCTCACACATTCTATCATAGATGTACTCTTATTTTGAGTCTAAAAGATTTATATATTTGTAAACTAAATTTTCAATAATGAAGTTTATTTGACCCATTGCATCTAGTTATGTCTCACACAATTTATCATAGACTTAATCTATTTTATATATCTTATCAACTATAATATTGGCTCACCAAAAATTTTAAGTCCATAATGACGACCTCATGTACCTTGGCACTACAATTTTTTAAGAGTTTGATACAAGGTCTTACATAGGTCCAAATAAAAAATTGAACAATTGATGTTAGATATGTCGACTTGAGATCTTTTTCATTAATCCTTTGAACTAATTTGTGATATGATACTTGTCAATGCACTATTTTATCCTTGTAATATACTACACCAATGGAAACCAAATGTTTTACAATTTATAATTAATTATAACACTGCACCAAATGAAAAAGCCCATTGATAATTATATATATATTTTTAGTACAAACAACACGTGTAAAGATGTGGGACCAAGTTACAAAATATTGACATCAACATCTTGAATGCTTAAATGTGAGACTAGTTATATACGAATATTTCAGAGAATTTGTCAAATGCTTACAAATATCCCCGACCATAAAGAGCAGGAATCTATTAACGTATTCATATCCATCATTAGGTCGAGTTTTGATAATAGTGTTCTCTTAACTTTTGGCCTAATTCATCTCTTAATGCCTAACTCAGATAGCTCAAAATATTTGATATGTAACCCATTGTAAATATTATTAATTTTTAAAACTATTTTAAAAAGTATTTAAAATTTGGTGCTTATATTTATATTTTTTTTTTTGATAAAAATATTGTGCACTAGGGAACGTGCCTTCATAGGATTGGGGTTAAAATGAATGAAAATAATAACTAGAATACAACCACAATGAGCATAAGAGTAACTATTTAGCAAAATAAAGACTAATTAAGCATCCTATGGCTCTCTAACTAAAAGTGTTAGTGATGAGCTATCAGCAAGCTCTCACTAATGATATTCTAATATAAGAATGATAGATAAAAAAATAAGCTAAGCTAACAATTATCAAAGAAAATGCTAAAAGCTCTCAAATGCATTCCTAAGCTCAAATTGCAAGATTTTCAATGCAATTCTCAGATGTGTGGATGTCTCTTTGTGAAGGAATGGGCCTCCCTTTTATAGATTTTCCAATGTGAGGGGGTGTGGTTATGCTTGATCATGATTAGGTCTTGGGTTGGGGTTTTGGTTCCACCTTTTGGGGGTTGTGTCCTCAAAGCTTGGGACAAGTAGACAAGATGGACGGTTGAGATTCCCTCTCACTTTGAGTGAATGAGATTCATTTTGGTTTGGTCCATGTGAATGCCTTTAGTCCTATTTCATTGGTTAATTGATTTTCCTCTCCTTTTGGGTTGTTGGGAGTAAATAGGATTTATTAATTTATTTAATTGATTTTGTTTAGCCATGTACCCCTTGAATGGGTTGCATTTAATTTAATCCAGGACTATACAATTAAATGAATTAATTCTATTTTGATTTGATTGCACTTGATTAAAGTGCTCTCAATTTTGGTTGATATTACATTAGGATTTGATTTTTGTTTTGATTGGCTAATTATGCATTTTGATTCAATTGATTCAATTATGTCCTCACTTTGCCTTGATTTGAGTCCATTTACTTTGATTTAATCCATTTTTGGGTGCTTACAAATGCCCCTCTTTGAGTCAACGTGCAAAACATGTTGATTCAAAGATTACTTCTGATCTAGCTTGATAATAGGTCCTGATTTGATGATGGTTGTTCTGATGCTACTTGGTAATAGGTCCCAATTCAATGATGATCATTCTGATGCTACTTAGTAATAGGTCCTTATTCAATGATGATCATTCTGATGCTACTCATTTGATGGTCTTTTGATGGTCGACCTTGATTTCTGATATGAGGTTGATGTGGATATGTTTGATATGAAACTCTCTTGATATGATGCTATCCCCTAATGATCGTTCTGATATGATGGTAGATCCTGAGATGATAGGGTTTGATATGATGATTTCTATGATGGCTGATTTTGATACGATGCCCCATTCATTTGATTAACAAAAAAAATTTTGATAAAAGCTTTTGCTTTGATTTGATGATTGATCTCCTAATTCGATGATGTGATTCCATGTCCCCTAACGAAATGAATCAAAATGATTTGGGATGATTTGATTGAGATTGGGAAATTTTGATTTGTTTCCTGATATAGAAATTTGAAAATGCCCCGATCATCAGAGAATTTGTTGATAAAAGATGTGACTGATAAGATGTTGATGCTCTAGAAAAGTTGATGATGGTTTGGTATCATTTGATGTTAGTCAAAATCACTTGGTTGATGTTGATGTCAATCTAATAGGATAAGTTGATGGGTTGGTATTTCATTCTCAAGATCTAGAGAGACAAAACAATGAGTTTCCTTCCTCACGATATAGAGTTAGGATTTTGGATGTGCTCAAGATGAGAAAATGGATGATAGGATAACTTGATTAACATTAGATGATCACTTGGATGATTTGATTGATTGATATTTGATACATGATATGATTAGATAGATGTTGAATTATGGATTGATAGAAGAGAAGGTGATGAATAGGATTAGGTTGCCCCTATTTGATTAGCACAATTGATTATTGATGATGTTCTTGATGAAGCATGAATCATTTTGATGGATCAAACATTTGAAGATGTATCTTGATGACATTGATGTACTTTTGATGATCAGATTAAACATGATTTTTGATGATGGATACTTCAAGCATTGATGATGTTGATTAGGACTTTCAGTGTACATTGATGGATAGTTGATGATGTAGATGTCAAGAAATTTGATGATGTACCATTGATGATATCATTGATCATTTGATGTATCTTGATTTGGTCTTTTGATGATGATAACTCCACCCCCTTTCTATGTTCCTCTTGCAAATTAAGCTAAGAAAAGAAAAACAATATGTACAATGCATCTAATCTAAGATGTATGCAGCTAACTGTCTTTATTCAAGATTTTGGAAGCTTATTTTCATCATCAAGCTTTTGGAACATGAAATTAGTACAACCCTCACTAGTTCAACCATGATGATATGAATACCTCTTTCCTCGGATTTTAACAATTTCAAGTAATACAATCAAAGAATTGATCCCTTTCATATACAAATGTCCTCGATGATTCTTTGATGATCATGTCATTAGATAGATTCACATACTGCTATGAAACAACCTAACAAGCACTCAAGAAGAAATCAAGAAAATATCATGTCTTCATCATTGCTCATCTAGTCCAAGACTTCATCAATTTGCTAAAAAGACATGGTTTCACCAATCAAGCAATCACTTCAAACATTTTTTGCTTTTGTTTGTAGATCCATATTTCAAAAAATTCATCCACTTTGATCCTTAGTAATGTTTAAGCTTTTTAGATTTTGATCTGATTTGATTAAGCTTTTAGATTTTCATTTGATTAAGCTTTTTGGATGTTTGAAATATAATATTGCTCAATAAGTTTGAGTGTAGCAATTTTTCAGTTTTGCTGCAATGATTTTGAGCCAACTTGCATCTATTTTGATAAGCTCATTTGATTTGGATTAGTGCCCCTAGTTTGATTTAGCAAAGATCATGCTTTGTTGGGCAATGCAACTTTTGAGTGTTTACTTAAGATTTGCAATTTTTAGATTTTTAAAAGATTTTTGAATTTTTTTGGATTTTTAGAGATTTTTTAATTTTTTTGGATTTTTAGAGATATTTGATGTTTTTAGATTTTTAGAGATTTTTTATGTTTTTTGGATTTTTAGAAATTTTAGATTTTTATTTTTTTTGGATTTTAGAGATTTTTTATGTTTTTCAATTTTTAAAGGAACATTTTCACCTTCTTAGATTTTTAGAGATCACTAGTTATCAAGCAAGATCACATTGAATTTCCCCCCAATATCTAGCAAGGTATAGGACATGAAAGATGGATGTGCAAACTGATGGATGCGAGATGAATAGGCCATGATGGATGAAGCAACTGAATGCAACCCATAGGACCATCTCCTCAAGATTATCCAAGCTAGGGAAAAATAATATCTCAATATACGCCAATGATGTGATGTTGGATAGCATATGGAATAATGACCCGGTGTCATGACAATGGTCCAAAGGAGTGGACATATCAAGAGACATTTTCTAACATTTTTTTCTTTCATTTCTTTTATTTTTCACTTGGATCAAGATCAAGGGATCAATGTGAATAGGATCATACAATCATGATAAAGGGGTGATGAAGGCTATGAGTGAATGGTTGGGGATGATGAGAAGGCTTAGAAATAATGAAGGTGGCTTTCAGATAAGCAAGATCATGATAAGGTAGCATAAAAACAACAAGTGAATAGGCTGATGGATAGGATAATGCATGTCAAGATCAAAGGTGAATGATGTAGTACGGATGCAAGTGAGATCAATGGTAGAAAGATGGAGGATATGATGGATGAAATGTGATAGAAGGGAATGGCCCCCAACTACAAAAAGGAATTGGGGGGAATTACACATGACACCCATTTTCCAGGTTTTCATCTGTTGGAAACAATTGTCTGAAGGAGATTGTTGGATACAATTGTTTAAAACTATATTGTCCTTGATGTCACACAATGTCATATTATATATCAATTCTACGTGTCTACCGAGCTTAGTCGGTCAGCTAAGTATCTACTGAGTTCTCTCATGTGTCAAAGGAAGTATGACATAAGTTAGTATTAACCGAGCTTCCTCGGTTAACAAAGGAAAAGGCTTCCTCAGTTATCAAAGAAAAGTTAGTATCTACCAAGTTCACCGAGTAACACTATATCTACCGAGTTGATAGTATTTATCGAGTTCCAGACTACGACCGAGTGGTTAATATGGACCAAGCTTCTACTTCTACCAAGTGCATGATGATGCCAAGTAATACAGTGGACGCCGAGTATTAGAAAGTCACTGAGTTAGTTTGCAGTAACCGAGTTATAATATTTGGGCCGACTCAGTAATACTTGTGTTTACTTGTTTAAGAGCTGACAGTTATAATATTTGAAATGATTATATGTGCTGACTTAACAAACAAAATAATCAATCTGAAGGATATATATATAATCATTTTAGAAGAGCAGATACAATGGAGAATGGAGAATGGGGAAGAAAATGAAAATCAATTGAAGGCAGATATGTGTGAATTGTGAAGGATGATGAGATATCCTTGAGGAGCAGCAAAGATACATTCAATCAGAAAGGATCTAAAGTGGAGCAGAACAGAGATCTATAATTAGCAATACAGTTGCATCTTATACAGGTCATTTCACTGTTATTTTCTTATGATTCTAGCAGTGATCTCTAAATCTCTTAACTGAGTTGGTTTAACAACCATATTGTAAATCCTCTAACAAGGTAACAGTTCAGTTGAATTGTTTAAAGACCTCTTACAAGGCCACTCCTAACTGGGTGATTAAATCATCTAACCAGGTCACACCTAACAATGTGTTTTGTAACCTTTTACCAGGTTGGCCTCTAACCAGGCATCACTTCAGAAGAGTGAAAAATAGTAACTAGCTACATTGGTGGTTTTTCCCTTATTGGGTTTCCATGTTAAATTTGGTGTCTCTTGTGTTATTGTTATTTTCATTATGCATGTTAATCAATGATGAATGCTTTAGAACAATTCTAATTAATATACATTGCAAAGACTAAGTTTCAACATTTCTCTGTATGTTTACCGAGTTACAGTTATTCTCTTTGTTTATCGAGTAACATCAGTAAATTATTCAAATAAGATATCTAAGGGATCTATGGTAATATTTTTGTGGTTAACTGATTCACCCCCCCCCCCTCTCAGTTACTGCATCTATATTTCCATCAATTGGTATCAGAGCATTTGGTACTTGCAGGAAGGGTTTCAAGGACCTAAGCTAAAGATCAAGATGTCTTACAAGAGAGAAATTCCAAAGCTTAACAGAGAAAACTTTTCATGATGGCAAGGTCTCATGAGACTTCATCTAGCTTCCATTGGTGATTCAGGGTGCAAATACATTGATGAAGAATATACAGTTCCTACTGGCATATTAACTATTGAAGACATTGCAGAGAAAAATAATCATAACACCATGATGATAGACATTGCATCAGCTCTTACCTATGAAGAATTTGATGAGATCAAAGACTGCACCACTACTTATGAAACGTGAAACAAACTGAAGAAAATCTATGCTGGTGATGCCAATGTGAGAAGAGCCAAAGCAGAAAGTCTAAGAGGGATAAGATGAGTATGGAGGAAGATGAGAATATTGCAAAATATGTTTAAAGAATCAAGGCAAGTGTAAGTGCAATCAGAGCTTCTGGAGGAACAATTACTGATGAAACTATTTTAAGTAAGGTTCTCAGAACTTTACTCCATATCTATGCAATAAGAGTATCTGTTATTCAAGAGAAAAGATGTGAAGAAAATCATAATATAACTTTGGATGGTATAGTGAGAAGATTGACAGCATTTGAGTTAGACAACTATGAAAACTATGTTCCAACTTCTAAAAATATTAAATCAGCATTTGAGGCCAAGGTTTCACTTAATAAGGGAAAGAAAGTAAAAGAGGTTCAGTCAGAAAGTGAGGAAAAATCAGAAGAAAGTTCTGATAGTGATCTTGAAATTGTAGAAGCATTACTTGCAAAGAAATACTCTAAAGGCAGAGGAAAATACCAAGGTAAGACTCCCTTAATCTGCTTTTCTTGTGAAGAAATTGGTCATATTGCAGCTAGGTGTCCAAACAAGCAAAGAAAGGATGAGAAGAAAGGTCACAAGTACTATGGCAAAAATAATTTCAAATCATTCAAGGATAAAGGTAAGAAAACATGTTTTATGGCTACAGATTCTGATGAAAGTGAAGAAGAAATTGTCTTTATTGCTGTAAAAGATGAATCTGATAATGATGAAGATAAGATGGCACTTGTTTCTCATTTATGCAAAGATGATATATGGATAAGAGATAGTGGATGTTCACACCACATGACTGGTGACAAAACAAAATTTGAAAACCTTGAAGACTGTGATGATGGTAATGTAAGATTTGGTAACAATGAACCTTGCTGTATAAAAGGAAAAGGAACAATATCACTAACCAAAGAACTTACATGTGATAATTCTTATTGGGTTGAAGGACTAAAGCATAGTCTTCTAAGTGTAGCATAGTTAATCAACATCAGTTTCAAAGTTGAATTCATGAATGGCCAAGCAAGACTACTAGATGACAAAGGAAAGCAAATTGGATCAGGCAAACAAACAAAAGGTAACCTATTTTACATTGATCTTGGTGAACACTCATGTTTTATTGCTCACGTTGAAGAAAGTTGGTTATGGCACAAAAGCTTATGTCATGTAAATTTTGATGACATGGTAAAGATAAGAAAATTCAAGAAAGCAAGAGGCATTCCTATTTTAAAGAAACCTGATATTGGTCTATGTAAAAATTGTCAAATTGGAAAAATGGGAAAGACTAGTTTTAAAAGTAAAAACTATAAGTCTGAAGGGATTTTGGAAATTGTGCATAGTGATTTATGTGGACCTATTGGAGTTGAGAGATATACTAGAGAAAAATATTTTATTCTCTTTGTTGATGACTATTCTAGAATGATGACTATTATGTATCTGAGAGAAAAATCATAAGCATTTGAGAAATTCAAGTGGTATTTGGCAAGAGTAGAAAAGGAAATAGGAAAAAGAATAAAATTATTAAGATCAGACAGAGGTGGTGAATTCATCTCCCATGAATTCAATAATTTTTGCATTGAAAGAGGAATTAAAAGACAGGTATCAGCCCCTAGAACTCCTGAACAAAATGGAATAGCTGAAAGAAGGAATAGATCTATCATGGATTGTGCAAGGACTCTAATGATTGAAACTAACATTGCTATAAAATACTGGAAAGAAGCTATCAGCACTGTAGTTCATACCTTGAACCGAGTACAATTGAGAAAAGACACATTCAAAACTCCTTATGAATTATGGTATGGCTATAAACCTAATGTGACCTACCTAAAAGTATTTGGCAACAAGTGTTATATCTTAAAAGAATCTAGAAAAAGAAAATTTGATGTGAAAAGTGATGAAGGAATATTCTTGGGATATTCTAGCAAAAGCAAGGCATATAAATGTTTGAACTTGTCTACTCACAAAGTCATATAAAGTATACATGTGAAAGTTGATGAGTTTGCAGAAAAGACTGAAGAAGAAAGAAAAAAGGAACCGAAGAATTACAGGAGATTTGTTTACATTGAACCTGATACATTGCCAAATATATCTATCAATAATGAGTTGACTGTATCTACCGAACCTAGTACAGTTACTGAGTCACAAGAAAAAGTTTAGACTGAGTCACAAGGAACCGAGTCACAGCCTAGAGCTACCAAACAAACATCTACCAAGCCCAAGCAACCTGAACTTAAAAAAGAAATTCAAGAAGATGACAATGTAACTCATTCAAAAGGCAAGGAACCTGTATTAGCCAAGTATGTCAAGAGGCATCATACACTAGATCAGATTATTGGAAACAAATCAGATGGTACCATGACTAGAAGTAAACTAAAAGGTACATGTTTACTTGCTGATTTTGAACCTAGAAATGTGAAAGATGCATTGGAAAATCAAAGCTGGATTGAGGCTATGAATGAAGAAATAGAACAAATAGAAAATTACAAAACATGGACTCTTGTACCTAGACCTAAAGACAAAAATATAATTGTAACAAAATAGGTATTCAGAAATAAGCTGGATGAAGATGGTCAAGTATCAAGAAACAAAGCTAGACTAGTATGTAAAGGCTATTCTCAAGAAGAAGGTATAGATTATGGTGAGAATTTTTCTCCTATTGCAAGATTAGAAGGTGTAAGAACTCTACTTTCTTATGCAGCACATAAAGAATTTAAAGTATATCAGATGGATATAAAATCTGCATTTCTTAATGGAATTCTTGATGAAGAAGTCTACATTGAACAACCTGAAGGCTTCATTGATCTAGACAAAAGGGATATGGTCTGAAAATTACACAAAGCATTGTATGGTCTAAAACAAGCTCCTAGAGCATGGTATGAAAGATTACATAACTATCTTATTCATATTAATTTCAAAAGAACCAATGATAACAACAACTTGTACATCAAAGATGGACCAGATAACAAAATTGTTTTGGCAGAAATATTTGTGGATGACACTATATTTACAGGGAATGATGATCAGTGCAAAGAATTTTCAAAACAAATGAACAAAAAATTTGAAATGTCAATGTTTGGTCAAATAAAATTCTTTGTTTGTCTTCAAATTCAACAGAGCAAGAATGGTATCTATATTACTCAATCTAAATACATTAAGGAAATACTTAAGAAGTTTGGTATGGAGGATTCAAAACCAGTTGGTACACCTATGTGTACTAGACTGAAACTTACCAAAGATGATGATTCAAAAGAAGTAGATCAGACCTTATATAGATCCATGATTGGAATATTGCAATATGTAGTGCATACAAGACCTGATATTGCCTTAGCAGTTGGTATAGTAGTAAGATTCTCAGCAAAACCCAAAGAAAATCATATGATGGCAATCAAAAGAATCTTGAGGTACTTGAAAGGAACTGAAGAATATGGTTTGTGGTATAAATTTGGAGGCAATCTCGACTTAAAAGTATTTACTGATGCTGATTGGGCAGGAAACATTGATGACAGGAAAAGTACAAGTGGTGGAACATTTTTTCCTGGAAAAAGATTGATATCTTCGATCAGTAAAAAGAAAAATTGTACATCCCAATCCACAGCTGAAGCAGAATATGTTGTTGCTGCAGCAAACTGCTCTAACATTGTTTGGTTTAAATAGTTATTGGAAGGCATGATGGTTGAGATCAAAGAACTAGTTGTTATATTTTCTGATAATACAAGTGCAATTAACATTTCAAAAAATCTAGTTATGCATTCCAAAACCAAGCACATTGCTATTAAGTATCACTTTGTCAGAGAATTAGTGCAGGACAAGGAAATCAGTTTGGAATATGTTCATACAAAAGAGCAAATTACAGATATATTAACCAAACCATTACCTAAGGATGCATTTTTGTATCTCTGAGGTAAGTTAGGGGTTATTCCCCTATCTGAGGCTCACTAAATAAAGTCTTAGTGATGCATCAGCCAGAGCATGTTGACAATCAATAAGTTGATGGAGCACATTCAAGCAATCATTGCATACGAATCAGTACTTGAGGTACATTGGTATACACTGGCAGTATGAGAATTATCTTTGGCATGTGTTGTCAAAGAGGGAGAATTTGTTGTCATTTCAAGAGAAATTTCTGAGAAGAATTTGAGAAGTTAAGAAGGAGAGTCTTCAGTCAATAAGATAGTTTGCTGACAGAGGGAGATATGAATTAGAATGAAGCTAAGGATATATTCCTTATTCTATGAAATTTCATTGTAATATGACATACTGTGTTTCCATCAATGCCAAAGAGGGAGATTCTTGGAAATAATTGTCTGAAGGAGATTGTTGGATATGATTGTTTAAAAATGTATTGTCCTTGATGTCACACAATGTCATATTATATATCAATTCTATGTGTCTACCAAGCTTAGTCAGTCAGCTAAGTATCTACTGAGTTCTCCCAGGTGTCAAAGGAAGTATGACAGAAGTTAGTATTAACCGAGCTTCCTCGGTTAACAAAGGAAAAGGCTTCCTCGGTTATCAAAGAAAGGTTAGTATCTACCAAGTTTGCTGAGTAACACTATATCTACCAAGTTGCCAATATTTACCGAGTTCTAGATTACGACCGAGTGGTTAATATGGACCGAGCTTCTACTTCTATCGAGTGCATGATGATGCCGAGTAATATAGTGGACACCAAGTATTAGGAAGTCATGGAGTTAGTTTGCGGTAACCGAGTAATACTTGTGTTTACTTGTTTAAGAGCTGATAGTTGTAATATTTGGAATGATTATATGTGCCAACTTAACAAACAAAATAATCAATCTAGAGGATATATATATATAATCATTTTAGAAGAGCAGATAGAATGGAGAATGGAGAATGGAGAATGGGGAAGAAAATGAAAATCAATTGAAGGCAGATATGTGCGAATTGTGAAGGATGATAAGATATCCTTGAGGAGTAGTAAAGATACATTTGATCAGAAAGGATCTAAAGTGGAGCAGAACAGAGATCTGTAATCAGCAATACAGTTGCATCTTATACAGGTCATTTCACTATTATTTTCTTATCATTGTAGTAGTGATCTCTAAATCTCTTAACCGAGTTGGTTTAACAACCATATTGTAAATCCTCTAACAAGGTAACAGTTCAGTTGAATTGTTTAAAGACCTCTTAGAAGGCCACTCCTAACAGGGTGATTAAATCCTCTAACCAGGTCACACCTAACAGTGTGTTTTGTAACCTTTTACCAGGTTGGCCTCTAACTGGGTATCACTTCAGAAGAGTGAAAAACAGTAACTAGTTACATTGGTGGTTTTTCCCTTATTGGGTTTCCATGTTAAATCTGGTATCTCTTGTGTTATTGTTATTTTCATTATGCATGTTAATCAATGATCAATGCTTTAGAACAATTCTAATTAATATACATTGCAAAGACTGAGTTTTAGCATTTCTCTGTATGTTTATTGAGTTACAGTTATTCTCTTTGTTTACCGAGTAACAGCAGTAAATTATTCAAATAAGATATCTAAGGGATTTGTGGTAATATTTTTGTGGGTAACTGATTCACCCCCTCCCTCTTAGTTACTGCATCTATATTTCCATCATCATCATGGTACTTGTCCAAGATGCCACAAGAAGTGGTTTTCACCATAGATTGGATTTTTTTCTTTTCTTTTTCTTCTTTTTTTTTCTTTTTTCTTTTTTCAATTTTCTCTTTTTGGACGAACTCAAGCCTCATGCTCTATGTATACTCCTTAAAAAGGTATGATATGATGGGCCAAGGCCCCCGAAAGGTATGCTCAAAGATGTTGATATGGTGATGGAAATGTGATATGGTGAATAAGGTAGAGGGTGGCTAAATCTTTATGCAATGGGTTGGATAATGAAAATGGAAGGATGATGAATGAGAGGATAATAAGTCTTTCCATGAGTGGGTGTGAAAAATGGAATGGAAGAATAAGGAATAGGAGGATAAGAAGTATTATCAAGATCAACATTGAAACACACCTTAAAGGGTAGTGGAATAATGGGGGGAAAATGGGTGAGATAGCTTGGGATTTTGATGTCAGAGAGGATACAGATCTTGGGATGCAAGGACTCAAAATGGATGGATGAGATGGAATGTGTTTGGAAGAATGTGAAGTGGAAGCCTTTGGAAGCTTGAATGTCAACTTTGATTTCTCTTTTGTATGCAAGTCCTTGAAAAGTGACTTAGGAATCCATGTTTTCTTTGATTTTTCTTTCTTTTGTGATGCTTTTGAATGCATTTCTTCAATGATGGATTTAGGAACCCACATCTTCTTTTATTTTTCTTTCTTTTTGGATGCTTTAAAATGCATTTATTCAATGAGGGATTTAGGAACCCACATTTTCTTTGATTTTTGTTTTTGCTTGATGAACCTTTGTGGTCTCTTGAATATTTTTTTTTTCTTTCATTCACATTTCAATTAGATGGGACATGGTGCTCTTCATACATAAGTGGATTCTTGGATTTCTAATTTTTATATTGCTTATTCAAATTTCTTCCAAAGGACTTGGGATTGGCAGATGAATAAGGATGATATGGATGGTTCATATGGATGGGTTTATAAGGAGGATTGATGATGAAGGGTGCTCCCCTTAATACCACAAACACATAACAGAAATAGAGAAACAACAACAATATGCAAGAACAGAAAATGGGCTTCTTATTATCTCCACAAATGTGGAATTAAAAACTTTCAGAATTACAATATGTAAAGCCACATGGGCATTCCCTTACAATATTCTGTAGGCCAAAGCCTCGAATCAAAACTCAGATCTACCACCCAGAACTGCCTAAGACAACACTACAGGCCTTCTTTATATAGGCAATTTCCACCGCCCGAGAAGGTTCCAGAAAATTAGCCCTTAAGGCCGATGATCCTAAGAATTAATTTATTTTCTTTTCTTTTTACATAGGGTCGGCTAAGAAAATATACACAAAAATACTTTTCGGTAGCCCAACTTCCGGAGGCCATAACTTTTTAACCGTAGCTCTGATTTTCTATTATAACCACTTTTCAGAAATGTCATGTCGAGATCTACAGTGCTTGACTGCGCAAGCTCCAGTCAGCCAGGGGTCAAGTGCGATCCAGAGCCTCTAAGGCCTTCAAAATTGACCTGAAAGATTTTGTACCTGGAAAGCTTAATAACTTCACCAATACAGATGATGTGGCAATGAAACTCAATTGGTAGGCTGATATGACTATCATGAACCTCCACGTATGAAATCAAAACATTCTGAGATCATATGACCAACTTACTAAAAATAGTAAGTTTCCATAAATAGTAGCTCCGCACAAGATAGCCCTTATTGAAAAACAAAAAGAAATATTTTTGGGTGATGCAAGATTGCTCTTACACCCAGGATGCTCCTGCATCAGACACCTGGGGTAATTTGAGAAGTGACCCTCTCACGACTCAGGTGTACAAAGGAAAACCAAGATGGTTAACCTCCTCATTTGTTAGCCATGATGAATCCTCAACAGGTCATCCTTTCCACTTGACCAAATACTCTTCATATGTTCTGTTCCTTGTGTTTTTGCCAGCACGACTATCCAGTATGTCCTCAATCTCCTTAGTATCTGAACTAGTTGCTAGAATACTCCACTGTACTGTTGTGATCTCATCTTCAACACATCCTTCATGATACTTTGTCAAATCTGAAATGTTAAACATTGGTGAAATATTCAGCTCAGTAGACAATTCTACCTCATATGCATTTCCTGAACCATGCTTCTTCAGTATCTTACATGGTCCAAATTTCTTTATTTTCAACTTGTTATATGTACCAACTGGAAATCTTTCCTTCTGCAAATGAACCATGACTTCATCTCCAACTTGGAATTCCTTATGCCTCCTTTTCTCATCAGCCTTAGCCTTATACTGTGTATTCATTTTGGTAATGTGCTTCCTCACTTCCTCATGAATGTTCTTCAAGTGTTCCGCAAGATCCTCTGCTTCAGTACTACTTATTTCTCCTTTATTGATCTTTTTCAATTCAGATGCATTTCTTGGAATACTCCCATATACAATCTGGAATGGTGATTTACTAGTGCTCCTATTGACAGAATTATTGTATGAAAATTCTGCCTATGGTAAAATCAAATCCCATCCTGTTGGCTTGTCTCCAACCAAACATCTCAATAAATTTCCCAAACTCCTATTCACCACCTCCGTCTGTCCATCAGTCTATGGATGATGTGATGAACTGAACTTCAAATCTGTCTTTAGCTTCTTCCACAATGTACGCCAGAAATATCCAACAAACTTTGTGTCTCGATCTGAAACTATGGTCTTTGGCAAACCATGTAGTCTCACTACCTCTCTGAAAAACAATTCTGCTACATGAACAACATCAGTAGTCTTCTTGCAGGGAATGAAATGTGCCATCTTTGAAAATCTGTCAACCACCACAAAAATTGAATCATGTCCCCGTTGAGTCCTCAGTAAACCAAGAACAAAGTCCATGCTAATATCTTCCCAAGGATTCTCTGGTACAGGTAATGGCTGATACAACCCTGTATTCTACTTCACTCCTTTCACCATCTGACATACTCTGTAACTCTGTAAAAACTTCTTCACATCTTGCTGCAACTGTGGCCAATAATAATTTTCACTAACCAAAGAAAGAGTTTTATCACGGCCAAAATGTCCAGCCAATCCTCCGCTATGCTTCTCCTTGATGAGATTCTCCCTCATAGAACTTCTTGGAATGCACAACTGAATCCCTCTAAACAACATATCATCCTGAATGATGAAATCCAACCACTTCGTTCTGTCTAGAGTAACAGGTTCTTTACAAGCTTTCCAAGCTTCACCAAAATCAGGATCTTCTGGATACAAATTCTTGAGTTCCTTGAACCCAACCACTTCAATCTGCATTTCTATCAGCAATAGTTGCCTTCTGCTAAGAGCATCTGCAACCCTGTTAGACTTTCCACTACTGTGTTTCAAAACAAATGTATAGCTCTGCAAAAACTCAACCCATTTCAAATGCCTTTGATTCAACTTTCCTTAGCTATTCAAATATTGCAAAGCTTGATGATCAATATACAAAACAAACTCCTTAGGAAGTAGATAGTGTCTCCACTTCTCCAATGCCTGAACTATAGCATAAAATTCCTGATCATAAACAAAATATTTTCTCTGGGCATCATTCAATTTCTCATTGAAATAAGCAATAGGTTTACCTTCTTGGCTCATAACAGCTCCTATTGCAATACCACTAGCATCACAATCTACTTGAAACACCTTATTAAAATCTGGAAGTGCTAAAACAAATTGTTCTGTAACTTTTTGTTTCAACAATTGAAAACTCTTTTCTGCCCCATTAGTCCACTTAAACTCTTTTCTATCCCCTCTCATTATTTCAGTCAAGGGTCCACAAATACTGCTAAAATTTTTGATAAACTTTCTGTAAAAGCTAGCTAGACCATGAAAAGATCTTACCTCGGTAGCATTCCTAGGAGTAGGCCATTCAAGGATAGCCTGTACCTTCTCTGGGTCCATTTTCAAACCTTCTGCTGAAACTACAAATCCCAAATATACTAACTCTTTCTTCACAAAACTGCACTTCTTCAAATTAATCAACAATTTCTCTTCTCTCAATTTCTCAAATACCATATGAATATGCATCATATGTTCCTCCAATATCTTACTAAAGATCAAAATATCATCTAGGTAAACAATGACAAACTTATCCAGAAATTCTTTCAGAACCTCGTTCATGAGCTGCATGAAAGTGCTCGGTGCATTGGTTAGCCCAAAAGGCATGACTAACCACTCATACAATCCTTCTTTTGTCTTGAAGGCAGTCTTCCATTCATCTCCTTCTCTGATCCGAATTTGATGATATTCACTCTTCATATCTATCTTTGAGAAATACATAGCTCCACTCAAACAGTCCATAATATCATCCATTCGTGGCAATGGAAACCTGTACTTGATTGTGATCTTGTTTATTGCCCTAGAATCTGTACACATCCTCCATTCTCCATTCTTCTTTGGTGCTAATACTACTGGTACAGCACATGGACTCAGACTCTCATGGATCAAACCTTTTTGTAACAACTCATGTACTTGTCTGTTCAACTCCTCACTTTCTACAAGTGTCATTCTGTGCGCTGCCTTATTCAGAAAACTCCCTCCTGGGATCAAGTCCATCTGATGACTGATCTTCCTGACTGGTGGTAATCCATCAGGCACGTTATTGAATACAATATCCTGAAACTCATTCAACAAATTTATAACTTCTACAAGAACATCTTCTACTTCCTCTTTACCAGCTTTTGGAATTAAAGCAAAACATACATGTTCATGCCTCATACCATCTAGGAAATTTTTTCCATCATCAAAAGTTATCCTTGCATTACCACATACCTTTTCTTCAGTCTCCTTCAATGGTTTTAGCTTATGTCACACTCCATCCTTTGTTAGGGAATAGGTATTCACATGACCATCATGTATAGCACATCTATCAAACTGCCATGGTCTACCCAGCAACATATGACATGCATCTATAGATATGATATCACACAATACCTCATCTTGGTATCCGCCAACCTTGAACTTCACTAGGCATTGTTCATTGACCATGACCTTGTGGTCATCCTATACCCAGGCAATCTGATATAGATGTGGGTGTTTCTATCTCTTGAGATTCAACTTTGTCACCATCTCTTCTAACACCAAATTGTCGGTGCTTCCACTATCAATAATCACATCACAACATTTACCTTCACACTTGCACCTGGTGCGAAATAGGCTCCTCCTTTACTCAAGTTCATTCACACCACTCAACAGGACTCTTTTGTTAATCAATGTTTCTCCTCTTTTAGCATCTTTAGAATTTGATGATCTAGCATCTTCATCTACATGTGCAACTCTGGAGTGGCCTTCATTTCTCCTATCAGTTCTTCCTTGGCACTGAGGACATTCAAATTCCCTATGACCTTCTTCTCCACAGTGAAAACATGTTCAATGGAAGCCACCTCTTCCAGATCCTTGTCCTCTTCCTCTTCCTCTCTGATCTCTATTATTCTGATCTTGGAAGTGATTGGAATTATTTCCTCGCTAATTCTGACTGCTACTCCCCTCATCCTTTTTTTTTGAATCTTCATTTTGGCCACCATATGACCATCCACCAGATCGTCCACCGTGACCCCTTCCGTTTTGTCTTTTCTCAAACTTCTTGTTCAACTTTTCCTCTACTTTTAGGGAAAACTAGTATGCCTCTTCAATACTGTTCATTCGAACCAGATTCAGCTCCTCCTGAATGCTTGGCCTCAACCCATTAAGGTAACAGGTAACTTTCTCCTTATCAGCTTCTGCATGGCCCGTTCTGATGAGGAGTCGATAGAACTCCTCTGTATACTCCTGAACAGATCTTCCTGCTTGCTTCAAACTTTGCATTTTCTTTAGTAGGTCAAGCTTATAATCAATAGGAATGAACTGTCACTTTAATTTATCCACCATCTGATCCCATCTTGTGATTTTATCTTTCCCTCTTCTATTTTGCTCCAATTGAACCTCTTGCCACCAGATATTCGCATGACCTTTCAGTCTGGCCTTCGTAAATTTGACCCTATCAGGATCCTCAACATCTTCATACTCAAAATATTCCTCACATTCATTGATCTAGTCAATCAACTCCTCTGGGTTGAGATTTCCTGAAAATGTAGGAACCTCAATCTTAGGTCTTTTCCCGATCTTGGAAACGGCTTGAAAAATCCTTTCTTCTTCTGGGTTCGAAAGTTCGCCTTCTCCTTCCTGATCAAAATTTTCTTCTACTTCATCATCACTTTCTTCTCTTACATTAAGATTCATTCCTCTGTGAATCTCTTCTTGCAATGCTCGCACTTGTCTCTGTAGCTCTCTAACTTCAGGTGTCACAACACCAGCCCTTCCGCCACGTTCTCTTCATGGAGGCATTTTCGCAATGCACGCTGAAACCCTAACCATGGTCCTGGTGCAAACTACCTCACAGTCGGTGATCTATTTACACACTCAGGAAAACCTAGCTTTGATACCACTTAATGAAGGGTGCTCCCCTTAATACCACAAACACATAACAGAAATAGAGAAACAACAACAATATGTAAGAACAAAAAATGGGCTTCTTATTATCTTCACAAATGTGGAATTACAAACTTTCAGAATTACAATATGTAAAGCCACATGGGCATTCCCTTACAATATTCTGTAGGCCAAAGCCTCGAATCAAAACTCAGATCTACCACCCAGAACTGCCTAAGACAACACTATGAGCCTTCTTTATATAGGCAATTTCCACCACCCGAGAAGGTTCCAGAAAATTAGCCCTTAAGGCCGATGATCCTAAGAATTAATTTATTTTCTTTTCTTTTTACATAGGGTCGGCTAAGAAAATATACACAAAAATACTTTTCGGTAGCCCAACTTCCGAAGGCCATAACTTTTTAACCGTAGCTCCGATTTTCTATTATAACCACTTTTCAGAAACACCATGTTGAGATCTACAGTGTCTGACTTGCACAAGCTCCAGTCAACTGGGGGGTCGACTACGATCTGGAGCCTCTAAGGCCTTCAAAATTGACCTGAAAGATTTTGTTCCTAGAAACCTTGAGAACTTCACCAATACAGATGATGTGGCAATGAAACTCAATTGGTAGGCTGATATGACTATGATGAACCTCCACCTATGAAGTCAAAACATTCTGAGATCATATGACCAACTTACTAAAAATAGTAAGTTTTCATAAATAGTAGCTCCACACAAGATAGCCCTTATTGAAAAACAAAAAGAAATATTTTTGGGTGATGCAAGATTGCTCTTACACCCAGGATGGTCTTGCATCAATTGACATGGATGGGTGCTTGGTTTTTCAAGTATGTATGTCTTTGTTGATCTTGATAGGATATAGGGTAAGTGGATTGTGGGATAGGGATGGTAGGAAAGATTGATGGAGGAATATAAGGGCCCAATATAGATGGAAGATATGAAGATTTAAACTTTGGAATATAGGGACCAAGGATGGATTTGGAAGATGTAGAAGGATGATGCTTATGTGTAAATGCAAGTAAATGGGATGTGGGAGAGATATCAAAATATTTATTGTGAGCTACATGGCCAAGGCTTTCATCTTTCAGATTTATCTTTGTACCAATAGGATTATATGTAGCTTGATAGGAGTGACTTTGATATGAGTAGTTGAAGCTTGCGATAGATATGGAGGCTTATGAAAAGTGGATGTTGGGATGCTTTGATCTTGACAAGGATCTTTTGATAGCCTAGAAAGAATACTTTTCTTTTGATTTTCAATTAGTACATTAAAGATGGAAGAAATACCTTGATCTTGCTTAGGATATGGGTAGGATATAAGAGGTGAAGGAATATGGGGTGTTTGAGATGGAAGGGTGTCTTCTTGAAAGAAATGGAAGGGTATGAAGGTTTCATCATTGGAATCTTGGGATATGGCACTTTGGTCAACTATAGGATAAGAAGGGATATTATCTTGATCTTGATCATTAATAAGACTTGTTTCTTTGGAATTTTTATTAGTCTCTTGATATGGAGCCACTTCTAAGGACAATGTAGGATTTTGGCTCCACACGAGGGATTCTTGGAAGGACAATGGATGTTCAATTAAAATAGGAATGATAGGAATTTTAGCACATGAAGGCTTGGAGTCTATAACCTTTGAATCCTGAAAGAAGTTTGTAGCAAGATGTAGGTTAGCTTGGATCTCTTTTAGAGGTAGCCCTTGATGGTATACATAGTCATTATGAAAACTATCTGGATCTTTATTTGATGGAGGAATATTGGATAGCTTTTCTTCTATATGAAATGGAGGAATGGTGGAATAGGTGAAAGCTATAAGAGGACCACTACTAGACATGTGTTCATAAGTTTGATCTTGCTTGAGAGTTGTATCTTCCTTAGATGAGTCATTTGGATTTTCAATTTCAATAAAGTCCTCATCAATAAGATCTTGGATTTTATGTTTCAACTCCATGAAATCTGAAGTTTCATGCTCATTATGTCTATGATATGCACAATAGTTGCTCAAAAAGACAAAAACCACATGAAGTGATTTGAGGCAACGTCATGAGATCATTTTCAAGGAGTTTTTCCAAAGCCAATTTTTATGAAATTCCAAAAGGAGTAAATGATCTATCCCAAGGATATTTGTATGTATTTGTGTTTCTCACAGAATTGTCATATGATGAATATTGTTCAGATGGGACTAATTCCTCTTGATTTCCTTGATCAAAGATGAGATTCTCTTGATATTTTGAAGAAGGTTCTTCATCAAATATTGGTTTATCATTAGGATTTTCTTGATCAAATATAGGTTATTCATGATTTTCTTTTTTATCAAAGATATACTCATTGTGAGATTTTGTTTTTGTAATAGCCCTTTTTTCTGAAGAATATGTAGACGCGGATGTGATATTAGGATCATAGAGATAAGGAAACAATGTTCTTAGTGAGGATTGGTTGGATAATGTTTCCATTTATTTTTCCATTTCGGAATAAAATATTCTCTTGAATTTTTATTGTTACTTGATTTTTGGATCTTAATGAATGTTTTCTTTTTGTAATCAAAGACCTTCAAGCACCTACCTAGCACAAGATTTGGTTCGTAGACATGGCTCTAAAAGGTGGTCTTGCTATTTTATCAAGGTTTTAGTATGGATTCTGTTCAAAATGGATCTTAATCTTTCATCCCCCAAGTATGTTAAGGGGCTTCCCACATGCACCGAGGTACAATTTTGCGCAATCCATGAGGACTACTAGAGGAAGTTTGAGAAATTCAAAATCCTTTTGTCATGCACCCCATTAAGGATACATGCATTTCATGTTATAGTGGGTTGGATCTCCGTGTCAAACGTGAGCATATCCCACTTTGGGCTGTCCCTCTCACTGGCCTCATTAAGGAAAACTCAGAGGCGAGGCCACTAGATTTCTAGCATATTCATGGAAAGCAAGAAATGAACTTAGTAGGACAAGTCTAGGAGTTTGATTCACTTAAAAAGTGAAGAGCATATCTCTATTGCCTCGCTTTGTTCCACCCAATTTAACACGTTTGTTCTTTTTCAATCCCTTGACAAGGGGATTCTTATAATTGAGGTGTGAAATTCATTTCCTACTTTTTCCCAAGCTTATATCAAATGAATGTCGCAATCTAAGCAAATGCAAGCTTGAAGAGAAGAATACCTTTATCTTTTGTTGCCAGCTTAGGCTAGGGGCATTTTTTAATGTCTTTCATTGTATTTTACTCACCTTAGCCATAGCTCCTTCCCTTGTATTTATCCCCCAAAAAGTAAGTCGGCACAAACACTAAAAGTGAGGGGAAACGAAAATCGAAAGGAACAACACAAAGATTTACATAATGAACTTAAATAGATTTTCGAGTGAAAATTGAACTTAAGGACTAAAAATCCAATTTAATGAAACATATTTCTATTTAAAAGCCTTAGTTACAGTAAGGTATCTTTGATATACCTGATTATCCTCTTCTTATGTTGTTTCAAGAACCTCTTTGATATGCGTTATGTTCTCCTTTTTGATCTTTTTGGCCAAAGCTTTGCCCTGCTGATTGAATCTGGTCTCAAGTTTCTGCACCTTTTTATGCCCTGTCATTCTACCAAATAAAAATCATTTTTCCACAGTTAGATTTGAAAAATATGCAAAAGTGCACTAAAATTGTGTAAAAGTGCTATTTTATTACACAAAGGCAGAGCAGATCAAATCAATGGCGCTATCTAAATCTTGACAGGAAAATGTAGAAGCACTGAAATAAATCTCAGAAGCGCTACTTTAATATGGAAAGGCAGTCAAAATTATGCAAAAGCGATAACAAAAATAGTGAAAGCGCCTAGTAGTTAGACTAAAAATGCTCCTTAATAATGTAAAAGCACTAAAGCATAAAACCGAATCTCAAAAAGTGCTACAGATCTATGCAAAGGAACCCAACTTTGCCACAGGAGCATTAGAATATTGATTGAAAGTGCCCTTCAAAATTGTTGCAGACAGTTGCAAAGGCGCACAACTTTTCCGTAGGAGCACCGAAACAGAGTGTGAAAGCACTGTAACAGAGTGTGAAAGAACTATTTCCTATCACATAAGCGCTACTTAAATTTGTAGAAGCACCCTTTCCTGAAAAACCCTAGGGTTAAACATATGCAAAAATGGAAATAAAGGAAAATTTCTATATAGTTAGTCAAGTAGAGCATTCAGCCCCAGGGTGGGCACCATTTTGTGCACTAGGGAACGTTCCTTCATAGGATTGGGGTTAATCAATGAATGAAAATAATAACTAGAATACAACCACAATGAGCATAAGAGTAACTATTTAGCAAAACAAAGACTAATTAAGCATCCTATGGCTCTCTAACTAGAAGTGTTAATAATGAGCTCTCAGCAAGCTCTCACTAATGACAGTTCTAATATGAGAATGATAGATAAAAAAATAAGCTAAGCTAACAATTATCAAAGAAAATGCTAAAAGATCTCAAATACATTCCTAAGCTCAAATTGCAAGAGTTTCAGTGCAATTCTCAGATGTGTGGATGTCTCTTTGTGAAGGAATGGGCCTCCCTTTTATAGATTTTCCAATGTGTGGGGGTGTGGTTATGCTTGATCATGATTAGGTCTTGGTTGGGGTTTTGGTTCCACCTTTTGGGGGTTGTGTCCTCAAAGCTTGGGACAAGTAGACAAGATGGACGGTTGAGATTCCCTCTCACTTTGAGTGAATGAGATTCATTTTGGTTTGATCCATGTGAATGCCTTTACTCCTATTTCATTGGTTGATTGATTTCCCTCTCCTTTTGGGTTGTTGGGAGTAAATAGGATTTATTAATTGATTTAATTGATTTTGTTTAGCCATGTACCCCTTGAATGGGTTGCATTTAATTTAATCCAAGACTATACAATTAAATAAATTAATTGTATTTTGATTTGATTGCACTTGATTAAAGTGCTCTCAATTTTGGTTGATATTACATTAGGATTTAATTTTTGTTTTGATTGGCTAATTATGCATTTTGATTTAATTCATTCAATTATATCCTCACTTTGCCTTGATTTGAGTCCATTTTCTTTGATTTAATCCTTGTCCATTTTTGGGTGCTTACAAATATGTCTAATTGAATTGTAAGGGGTATATACATTAGTTGAGTATGTTTATATTTATATATATTAATATTAAAATTTGTTGGTATGTTGAATTACTCACTTTGTGGGTAGATCAAATTCTTAATTTGAATCATAATGAAAGTTTTTAAATGGGATAGTAATATCTATCAAAGCATCACAGTTAGATAAACTTCATCCCAGTATAATAAATATAAATCAAAGATGTAGAAAGAAATGCAAGGATCAAAAGAGTATAAAATGTCATTCTATTAATATTGTATAAAAATGTGCAGTTTTTTAATCCTTCCTTCATAATTTATAGCAAAAAATATGTTTTCTTTAGTTGATGGAATTAAACTAAAGTAATAAGTAAGATTATGTTTAATTCTTATTTGAGTTTGTTCTATCTAGTTCAATATGACTTTTAAAAAAAACATATTTCTATTGGTTTTCTAGGGTTGTAATATTTTTTGTGTTTGGTGGCAATGTAGGTATGCTTAGTTTGAGGCTTTCCACATTGTTTTGATTTATATTTTTCTTTGTGTATTCTTATATTGTTAATAAGGCTATGAGTAGTCAAATTGTCACTACCTTACCTTATAATTAAGCTATATTATCATTACTATATTTTAGTTTGGATATTTAGGTAATCCCATGTGTTATAATTAGGCAGCTCTAAGTTGATCAAAGTGACATCTAAGGCATAAGTAGGGTAGTCTAGGAGCTTGTATTTAGTTTATTATCATTAGAGTGTGAATTGTATTCTTCTTGGAGACTTTTGGAGGTTTTCTCCCTTAAAGTGGCTCAATAAGTAGTTTTTTCATATCTCATATTACATTCTTCTATCGTGCAGTTTATTTCATGAAATATTTAGTAGCAAAACTTTCAAGGTTTGAAACTCTAATGCCATTTATTTAGGTTTCATTCTCATCTCAAGATAGAGATTTTGCTAAGATGTGTTGAAAACCTAGAAATATAAATCTATTCAATCATTACCTAACAAATCAATTTTACTATGGTATGCATAAAGTGTGGATATAAATTTTCTTAGTCACCCCTAATAAACAAATTGAATTAACTATATGCAATTGCAAGAAAACAATAACTTTGAGATAGGATATGGACATGCATCAAAAGATAATAAAAAGAGATTTTTGTAGCATTTCATCATATCTCTAAACATGTTTTCAACTAGATGACTCCTCCTATTTATAAAACCAAGTATTCTTAGTGCATTTAATAATTGAGGGTTACCTTTAATAACCTATGTTGATTTTTATAGTTGATGGGACAACATACATGGCATAGGGGCATGTAGTTTTCATTTCCACCCTATAATGAACTTAAATGAGATTATAAGATTCATTAATTATGCCTCATTGGTGTTCTAATTTTGTTGGAAGAACCCACTATGTTATTTGTATTCCTTTATATAATACTCAAATTATAGAATGCCCACATTTTTTATACCCTTTATCATAAGATTCTTCTCTTGATTTGGAGGATGTCACTTATTTATTAACAACTTGTGCTTTCAAATCTACATATATATTTTTTGATCGATAATAGATGATTTTATTAATTATAAAATCTAATTTTACATAGGAACCTTATAAAACAAGGTCAACATATGAATAACGTGTTTTATAAACAACTCCCATTGAGCAGATTTAACTTGATAGGATGGAAAAAAACCCTAGAATCTACACAACCATTGCTATCCAGCCTTTTAAAAGGAAGGTGATTACAAAAATCCATAGAGGCACTGTGCAAATATCATTCAAATATACATTTTTGAAGCCACATTACCAAAAACTGAACAAAAAACTGATAGTCACCACCATAGGCTTACACAATTTTTCAGACCTCATCAATCTTCCTAGCCCTTCTTGGAAGATTGGTGTGAACCCCATGAGGAAAATCCAGAGGAGTCAACTCATCATCTGCAAACATTTTATTAATCTCCAAATGGTCATGAATTCTTGCTTCCATTTTCTCCCATTCAACCTTTATCTGCAATTTGTATCCTTCCTTATCATCTTTTCCAACCCACCTTACAAAAGGGATGAGACCATATTCCATAGCCTCCTCATCATCTTCAATGCACTCAGAGATATCCGTTCCATTTCCAGGCACCGCCCATTCCAAAATGGAACTAAGGCCTAACAATAAATCTTCAGAAAAAAGTGCTTTTGCCACCCATTCCACAACTTCAATTGGCTCACCCAATTTAAATCTACATGTTATTTATATTTATTTGCTATATTTTATAAATTAAGAAAATTCTTTCTAGATTTCTATGATTTTTGGCAATGTGCATCCATTGTCATTCTACCAAGGTTTCATAGGTTGGTTTTAGAAAGAAAAAACCACAAAAACCATAACAAATGCATGGAATTTAATAATCACCTTTTTGCAATTGAAAATTGAAACATGCAAATTTTTGTAATGATCAATTACCCTTGAATGGAATCTCAACGAAAGCTTGATTCTAGGTTTAGACTATTGTTTCCACACCCAAAGCCAACTATATATGTAACTTTGTATGATTGGCTTTTTTTTTGGAGTATTATGTCAAAATACAACTTCGATTTCTCCAAAATATTAATTCATGTCAATATTTCTACTACAAATATTATTATGATGTTTTCTTTTATAAACTGCAAGTGCTACCCCATGTTAAGATTGTTATGAAAAAGGTATTGTGTGCCTTGCATAGGGAATAACTATTTAATTATGCAACATACATATTTATCCTTTATGCATCTTTAGATATGTATTTATCCACATTAAATATTTATGTGCTCTCTTGTAAAGTTGTATGTAATATTGGTTAGATATTTTATGTGTGGGTTGCACAAGCACAAATATTTAGTATTGGAAAAATCAAGTATAAAAAAAATGGTGGAGTTAATGGTTTTGTGTAATCATAATTTTGAGACACATATTTTTTTGAATACGTTTTCTATATTTGTGTGAGCTTGATTCTATAAAAGAGAGCATATATTTAGGTTGTGTTTGCTCTCATAACCTTCAAGGTTGGTTCTCATTTATTTTGGGCTCTCTTGTGGACTGCATATGTAAAGTATGAGATGTGATGTGTGGTTAAATAGTTACCCATTGAGCTTAGACATTTCAAAGGAATGATAAAGGATCTAGATATTTCAGAATAATCTAGAGAGGCCCTATAAGTATATTATAATATTTTTATTGATGAATAATATATTGAACATGGATTCTTTTGGAAGTTGTTTTCTTCCCACTAAAGGATTTTCATTGGGGATACTTTGTGCAAACTTATTGTATGTATTTGATCTTTGTGTTATGGCTATTTTTAATCTTCTATATATGTTTTTATCTCATTGAGCTATGTTGGAAATAGTTTGATCAACTTGGTAATTTCCTATTCAGAGGTATCAAAGACATGGCTATGGTTGAGGGAGCTGAGAGATCATTTTTTTAACCCCTTTTTGAGTAGATCTAATGTAAATTTGAAGACATGGCAATGATAGAGATATTTTAGTATTTTTAAAGTATATGAGATGTGTTGTGTAGGTTTTGAAAATTGCATATTTGAGGCTTGGGAATTTACAAATTTATGATTATTTTTGTAGATTTAGGGTTTAGGAAATATTTGGTAAAATTGGGTTTTTTTTAATGATCACCATAAGGATCTTATGAAGTTTCAAAAATGACCCTTGGAATAAAATAACATGAATTTTGATGTCTTTTTGGTGCAGGAGCACCCAAGGAACACTCCCCACTCCTCACAACTTTTAGACTGATAGGTTAAGTTTTAATAAGCCAAGTTGTAAGACCTAGTCACCCTCGGTGTAGTTATAAACCAAGGGTTTTTTACTATGGTCCAAAGGCACATTTAGGATGTTAGATTTCCCAAGTGTCTTTTTAAGTTGTTTAAATAACAAGGCTTAGGCCTATAGGCTCACTAAGATCAAGAATGTAATATTTTGCAAAAGTTACAAACTACAAGAAATATTGTCGGCAACTTCTTTGAAAAGTTGCTACCAACCTATGAAACAACTGCCCAATGGTCACAACCTTTGAAAAATGGATGGATCCATTGAGGAAAGTCTTCATCTAGTCCTTTCAAGTAGGTGGGAGATGACAGAGGTTGAACTGTAAGGAAAATCTATGTAAATTTTTTTCATTCAATCAATAAAAGATCCCTATTTTTCTCTAATTCTGGATTGAAACATTTTGTATACAGATTTGTATGAAAGTACGAGGAAGAACATTGTTTGATCTAACACATATCATGAAGTAGGACACCATTTCTCTTAGTTTTGGCTCAATTTGAAGATCGCAGTCAAAAAGTAGAAGGAATAAGTTCTAGGTTTTTAGGAAACCCTCTTGGACCAGGGGTTTGGTCAAAACTGCCCTAACTTGCATTTCCTTTGTGGGATTCCCATGTGAAGTTGGGAAATGCAAGTAGGGGAAATTTAATTTAATTCCTCAAAAGTACAGAAGGAGGGGGATTGGTTGGAGAAGTCTGTTTGTAGATTCTAGACTAAGCATCTATATGTGCCTGGTTCAGGAAATGAAGAAGTGAAGTGACATAAGCACTTTAGGGGTGGATAAAAGAAATTTCATGACAAATGGTTGTCTTTGGGATTCCCAAAACCATTAAATTTGGTAGTAAATCTTGAACAACCCACTGGTGAAACATTCTGTCATCTACCGAGTTAATTATCCCTACCAAGACTAATAGACCAAGAGTTGTTAAGTGTTGTTCTCTGTGTTTAAGATCTTAGGACCTAGGGGTTTGTTACAAGTCATTAAAGGGTGTCTAAATATACTTTTTTTCCATAGACTTCTTGTAAGAGTCTGGAATTAAAACCCTAGAACCCTGACCGGAAGGCTACAAGCCCGACAAGGTCTAAACTCTTGAATTTGTTATTCAAATCTCGTAGTGTGTGTGGAAATCACTCCCATAGTAGACCTTTTGTTTGTGTATGGAACCTTTCCATCCTGTTATCAAATTTGTGGGTTCCCCATCTGAAAGATGAGTTAGTAAGGTGTTTTGCGGTAAGCATCACTAAGTGTTAAGAAACTACTTGGTAAAGCTACTGAGCCCACTCAATGACCATAGGCACTAAGCACTGACTGAGCATCGACCAGATGTCAACCAAGCACTAGTAGAGCCCAAGGGAGTACAAGATGGTTGAAGACACTGAATCCTCTAGTGAGGATAGTGTAATTAAGTTTGTTTTAGGATCTTTTAAAGGTTTAGAGCACTCTCCTATGCCCACTTTGGGTTTGGAGTAACATCGAAGGTCTCACCATTTACTGAGCTGCCTAGATAGGGGAGAGCTCTGCATCACTTTCCTCTATGAACTCTTCTTCTTGTTTACTTTTTAGTGAAATTGTCTTTCAACAAACTTGGCTTTCAAAGAATTATTCTATTGGTGAACCAAGTGGTTCATGAACTCTTATTTTGGTCAAAAAAATGAAAATTAAAAACTTTTTCTTCTTTTGATAAATTAACCTTTTGAAGAACTTAGGCATTGATGAATTTTTTTTATCAATTAAATAAATAGTTAATCAATTTGTATTTTGGCAAAAATTATTATGAAAAAAGGGTCGAGTAGCAATGGTCAAAGACCAAATTAGTGGTTGAGAATCAATAATTCTTCATTTCATCCTTGTCTTAGATCCAATCTATGAATCCCCAATAACTTAGCTAAAAAATCAAAGTGAACAATACCTACATCAGGTGTCAGGTGACATATATACTATATTTTGTCTTTTGAAAAACATAGAACACTGAATGCACTCAAATGTTGAACTCTCAATCTTAGATAAACCAACTTTGATATTAATGTATCAACACTCTTTGACGTTAATGAGAACATATTCAATAATAAAAGGCAAAATCAACATTTGACACCAATGACAACATGTCCAATGCATCCTTATGATAAATTTTCATGAGTAAATCAAGGATAATATAATCAAGTGTAATATAAAATTATTAAAATATTTGAGTCATGAATATATGTGAAAGAGAATGGGCTATGAGAATTCATGCTAAGAGATGCAATTACAAGGAATTATCCAATGGGTGGGTGACAATCAAAAGAATACCATAAAAGGCCCACATCCTAATGAAGAGGGATAAGTAATATATGAGTAATGTACCTTAGCTATTATTCAATATAAATTTAGAGAATAACCAAGTCACAAAAGTAAATCCTAGAGGTGCAATATAGCTAGGTAGGTTTGGCGAAACCAAGGCCATAATATGAGCCATAAACCTTAGAAAAAGATAAAGCAGTGGAAAAAACCCTAGGAAAAGAAAAGAAAACTCTAATTAAAAATAGAAATAAGAAAAAAATACTAAAAAAATTATATGTGAAAAATAAAATTGAAAAAGGTAAACTTGGGTAGGGGTGTAAGTTAAGTTGATTTCATCAACATATGCAAGGAAATGAAATTCAATGAAATAAAAAAACTAGTTTAGTTACACAATGAAATCAATTAAAGTTAAATGAACCTAGTGTTTATCAAAGACAAATAATTCCAATAAATATTTACAAAAAAAATGATGCATATGAGTACTTAGTATTGAAACCAATGATGGAAGAATGATGTTGATGATGTTATATATTTTTGCCACCTAAAAAAAATTGAACTCAGTTTACAAAATATATAACAAATAAATTGGCATAGAAAATGGTGAAGGTTGATCTCGAGCACCACAAGGTTGATCCCAAAGATTATAAGAAATTGAATTGTGATGCACATGATTGAACTAATAGATATGCACTTGAAGATTCAATGTTTTTCATTGTTTTACTAAGTAAGTTTGTGAAGGCAGCGTCTAGGGTCACTATTTAGGTGTTTGATAACTTGGTAGGTGAATGTGTTTTCCTAGGTTGAACCCTTGATGGATTGGATTAATGATAACATGCAATATTGAAGACACTTATACGCATACATGCAAATGAGCTATAAGATGATAACATGGATCTAATTTTTCTTAAAATACGAAACATGCTCTAGTGATTAGTCTTTTCCTTGAACATGAACTAATTGCACATTAAATGTCTTAAAGTACCATAATATAGTAATATGTTGTACAAATATATGTTATGTCATGTCATAATTACTTGTGGAAGAAAAAAATAATTTTAAAAATAAATAGAATTTAGATTTATTCTTACATATATCAAATTAGGTCAATGCTAAACTATTTGAAAATGAATCTTAAAGTAGCAATTTTGAAATAAGAAAATAATACATGAAAAATAAGTATAAAAATACAATGACAATTAAAAATTATGAATATATAAAAACTAGTATAAATAAAATTCAAACTATAACCAAATGAAACCAAATACAAGAATCTATAAATAAAATATTTTTAAAAATAAATTAAACTAAACAATAGGTGAAAAATTATGATTTTGATATAGTTATTTGTTATATCACAGCATTTTGATTGTCCTCCAATTTCTAGAACATGTAAATTACACCAAAGTCTTCCCAAAATCTGTCTTGCATGGAGTGTGAAATAGGAATTCTCAATTTTTAATACTAAAAACAAAAATAGAAAGTCAATTGGGTGGCCTCACCTTATCTCATACTTATGTGAAAGTTTAACTCTAACGATATCAATTCTTTGTCTCCAATCGATTTTCGCTCCCAATATTAAGTGGAAAGTTTTATTGACTTTTTGACAAATTTGTCCCCATTGTTAAATGGGAAAAATATTTTATATTTTTTTTAATTTGTGGTTAATATTTATTGGTGTTCAGATTTTAATTCTGTAATATGAAACATGCCTGGAATTTGACGGTCACCCTACCTGTCATATGATTTTTTTACGTCGATTTATATATTTTAATACCTTTCATTTTACATTTTTAATTTACGAATCATTTAACAAATTATTTTAAACATAAATATTTTATATAAATTAGTAACATATCAAAAAAACTCAACTTAGAAAAAATAATATAAAATTAGAAAATAATTATAAACTAGTAATATATGAAAAACACAATAAATAATATAAAAACATATATATTGTCATTAGATTAGTAAAGCAAGTTTCTAAAAATTATATATTTTCTTTTACAAAGAATCTAAATAAATATGAAGATGTAATAATCTAAATAGAAATATATATTATAAAATAACACATTTATATTATTATACAAAATAATATATTATCTATAATAATTTTTTATGGTTTATTAATAAATTTAAGTGTCATATTTATGGTTATGTAAAATTTTAGACCTGATATGAAACATTGATTAAAAAATTTAGATAATCTCTAAATAATAATAATGAAGTTTTTTTTATTTTTTAAAGATTTTGTAAGATAAATTTTTTAATTATAATAATTATTTTATATTTATAAAAACATTTTGTTATTGTTATCTATTTTTTACTTTTAGGTTAAAATAGTCTTCTAAGGAGTATTAGGTCCTATCTTGAAATTTTGGAAATTTAAAATCAAGTTAAATGTTTTCAATTTGTGTAGTAGTCATAGAACAAGAAAAGGGTATTTATTTCATAAGGACCATTTATAATTAATGATGAACACCAAATCATAAGCAAGAAAAGGGTAGGGTTTCGCTCTTTTATTCTTCAAGGATGCCTTTTACTCTCAATGTTCTTACCCAATGTTATTTTATGAGATGCTCATTTATTGTTTTGAATATCATGTGCATGATTCTGGAGTCATTTTTAGTATTATTAGAGAATATACATGCTATATGGAACAAATCTATTCGTAAAAGGTTCATAGCAGTCACAAAGTGAAGAACAAATGTGATTGAGATTAACATTAAGGGTAGTGATATCAATGACAATGTTTAAAGCAACAGTGTACAATTATAGCAGCACATGACTATGAAAAGACAGTAAACAATGATCAAATAGAGAAAGATGGAGACTCCAAAACAGTGGTCATAAGGGTCAAGTGAAAGGACATTTATATTCAGCCAAAAAAACCAATGATATTATATGTTAAAGGGTTGTTAACGGCATAAAGGGAAGAGGCAATGATACCTCATATTTGAGTCAAGGTCAAAGCTTTGAGACATCATAATCAAAGTAAAGGCCATGAAGATTGAAGCCATGACAACAAAGGATTGGAATGGATAATGTTTTAAGATAGTGAATAATAACAACTGTTAAACATAGATGATGCTAAAGTACAACAAGGAGTAGTCATAAAAAAGGGAAATGATCACATAGGTATAAAGAAAATGTTCCTACAAAATGTATCAAAGACAAAAAAATGTCAAACTTTTTTTTTCCAGATTTTTGAGAACATAATGATTTTTTTTGCAAATTGTGATTTTCAACCACAAAATATGTAGAACAGATCGTGAAAATTTTGTGAAAATATATTTTGTTTTCTATTTTTTGAAATTTGGTCAATGATACATTTTGTAGGGAGCTTAAATGCGTGCATAAAGAAGTGTTAGAGTAAAGACTCAAGGTGTCATAAAGCACATGAAGGAATTCATTATTTGACATCATGTTCAATGTCACTGTTGAAATTAGAACTTTTTGTTGTGCCTTCAAAAGTATCTCATTTTCTTGCAAGCTTAATTTGAGTTCACTATCAATGGATATAGTGAGTATGAAATGAATGACATGGAGATAATAGTAGTAACAAAGGGCACTATCAAAAAGATAAGATCAGTCAAATGATGGATGATAATGGTATGCTAGGAAAGAAATATCAAGAGCTATGAAGATGTCATTCATTGTATTAAAGGGGAATATCAAATATTGTTGCATTATGAAGGACAATGGTCATCTCAAAGACTGCAATATGCTATCATGGTTAATAAAAGCTACCGACAGAAGATCAAGTAATATAATGGAGATGCAAAGAGAACAATGAGGTCATTGTCAAATTAGGAAAGGTTCTCTCCATTCATAATTAGATCAAGGAAAGCAACCCATTGGCATTAAAGAGAGGATAGTATCAATAAGGAAACAAAGGTCAATGTCTATGAATTATTCTCAAGAATGTTTCAGAACAAGAGTTATTTTGAGGTAGCAAAGAAAAAAGAGATAGGAGAACAATAATAATTGATGAGGGAGTTGATAAGGAATGAAAATGTCAGTCACAATCACTGCTGCAACAATAAAAGGATAATTATATCTTATCTCAAGATTGGCACACATTTGTTCATTGTTAGAGGAGTAGAATCAAGGGACTTAGGACAAAAATACAAAAGTGGAGCTTTCATAGCAGTCACAGAGGTCAAATAAATACCAATGAACATCATGGTAGTCCATGGAGAAGGAAGCTATAATAGTAATCAATCCATATCTTGTTGATTGACACTAGATAAATGGTGATTTTGCATATTGAACATGTAAGAGCCAAATGAAGTTTGTAGTCTTAAGGTCTACTGGTAAAAGAACCATAGTAAGTCTTAATCCTAGAACAAAGATCATAGATATGTTACTTTTCGATTAAATAAAATATGCATTGAGGGAAAAAGAAAATAAAAGTCAACAAAAGACCTAAGGTCAGTGGAATGCTAAGGTAAGGTGACTCTATGATAGTCCCTGGACAAGGGGCAGGTATTTGAAATCTTAGAAACTAAACCATTTGGAGATAAGGTACAGATAAAGGTAGCCTTGTGATACACTGTTATAATAGTAATCAACAATGTGTGAAGGAGGAAAGACATTCCATGGTTGTTTTTATGAGGGTTAAAGGAGCAGAGGAGAAACATTAGAATGATGAAAGATACATGAAAACAATGACATGTAGAACAATGTTTTTTTATGATCAGAGGAGATGTGAATAAGACAGTACCAAGGTATGGTTTGTGAGAGTAAAGAAGATGCAATGAATGCAAAACAATGATTCAATGCCTCAAAGATAGTTAAAAAATGTTCAAGATAGAGGTATGATAGTGCTAAAACACTGTTAAAGCCTATAACGGTTACATTAAACATTGAAGAGTAATGAAAGTTGATAGATCATGAAGATGGTAACAAAGATAGCCTCAAACTAGTTAAATTCAAATATAGTCATATGAAGATAGTGGATATGTGTTAAATTCAAAAGATTAATTTCAAATGTAATCACATTGTTGATGTTTGTAGCATTGGTCAGATAAATAATACTAACTATATGATTATTATGAGAAATGATTTATTATATATATACATATAAATAATACTGACTATATGATTATTATGAGTAATGATTTATTAATACTGAATATATGATTATTATGATTAATACTGACTATATGATTATTATGA
The DNA here is from genome assembly GCA_027943335.1 of Chamaecyparis obtusa. Classification (NCBI taxonomy): domain Eukaryota; kingdom Viridiplantae; phylum Streptophyta; class Pinopsida; order Cupressales; family Cupressaceae; genus Chamaecyparis; species Chamaecyparis obtusa. Next base: position 170,496 of record BSBK01002065.1, read on the forward strand.
GAAATGATTTATTATATATATACATATATATGCATATATATAATAAATCATTTCTCATAATAATCATATAGTAAGTATTATTTATCTGACCGATGCTACAAACATCAACACTACCTCTTAGCTAGGGAGGATAAATCAATCCAATGTCAACACTTAAGACACTTGACAACATCAATTATATGATGTAAGAAATAAAGGCATCATCCTCATGATGTAACCAATAGAAACATAGTCTCAATGTGTGGATTGCCTCCATCGACAATTCTATCTAGAAGTCCTCAGGTGGATTTCCTCCATCGGTGATTCTATCCATTTGATATCTTGACTATTGGCCTATCACAATGTCAACACATGACATTTACCTAAGTACTCAAGATTTCACAAAGATATTATCCCATGATATCGAGAGCATTGGCCTTACAATATCAAATCTCAAGATATTCACCAAGTGCTTAGACTAATGGCCTACCTGTTAGGAATGGGAACATTGAGAGGGGGGGTGAATCGGTGTTCACTGTATTTTAACTTTTCACTTTAATCTTTATACTAAACATTAAATGCTTAAGTATTGAATTAAACATTCACATAAACATGAAACATGAAATCAACACAAGAGACCAATATAGTTATAGGGAAACCCAAATAGGTAAAAACCCCAGTGGGAATTGACACTCACTAATAATTTGCACTAGTATTTTGTGATCCTTGTTAGAAGATCCTTTACCCTGTTAGGAGTAGCTTTACAATGCTTTAACTACAATAGACCTTGTTAAGGGTTGGACCTTGTTAGGAATCTTTTACAATAATCCTTGTTAGGGGAGTGGACTCACTGTCCTGGAGCTCACTACGCAAATGGTGAAGGCTACAACCTTCTAATCTCAGATACACACTATATCTTCCAGGTGAATTGTCACTGTGACGCTGCTTGTCAGATCAGTTCCTTTGATGCCCTGATGCTTTGACCTTGAGAAAAGCTCTAATACATCTTATGCTATCTTTTCATACCTCTAATCTATGTATCATAGCTCTATATCAACATCCATACCCAATACAATGGACGCATCTTATATTTATACACTCATATTAAATAAACAACTAGGTCGGCCTTATAGTCTATTACAAACAATGCTTCCAAATGAATTGGCTTAAGCGTGCTTACAAAAAAAAAATTATACATGTCCCAAAGCTAAATACAATAGGCACATAGCCTTTACAACATTACATTATAATCACAAACCAAAATACTAACTGTCAGCTCCATGCTCTGTTCTTTACTGGCACACACTAGCTGTGTAACTTCAACTGACTATAACTTTTACATCCTTGCATATTTTCTTATGTGCTTATAGAATAAGCATGAATATATTCTAACCAAATTAACCTCCAAGGTGCATACCATAATTCATCCGTACACATGTGCGCTGATGCTCTGAGTTGCAGGAACTTTGTACACTATCTAGTCTTCAACACTTAATTGAATTCTGATCTTTACATCAAGTGCATTGACTCCAAACTGCTATATGAATTTATTGTCATAATTAAAACACTATATCAAGTCATATACATTAGTATATCCAACTTTCCACAATCTCCCCCTTTTTCATTGATGGAAACAAAAGAATATGGTCAAGTTGCTAACTGTCCCTTAACACAAAAACTTTGTCTTCTATACATTTCTTATACATAATCGTATATCTCCCTATACATATTATGATCCATATTCTATACACAACTCCCCCTTTGACATTAATGACAATGGTGTACCAAAAAATTGTACCTACACATACTAATTGATGGAAAACATCTGGATATGCTATCTTAAGGTTCTGAATCTCCTTCTTCCAAAAAGCTATCAAAGAGTTAACTATCTAGAGATGGATGCATAATGCATATTGATGCTTCTCCATCTTCTTCAAATCTATGCTTAGACCTTGATGATAGGTTATCATGGTGGCATCGATCTCCTTTATATTCTAATTGAGAATGTCTAGTGAGGGCGCAAGAGCATTCCTCAACTGAGTTTGTCTAGACCTTATCTTTTCCATCTCTTTCTTTGCCTTCTCAATTTTGTCCAACTGACCTTGGTAGACATTGTTGCATATGTTTACATTAGTGGATGTGTCCATCACTGAACACTTCACCTACTCAATCATAGCTTCTACCTCTTTTATTTTCTTAAGATGGGAATTAATAAGCTTATCCTAATCCATGCAGTATGCAATGAATTTCCTTCCTTGATCAGAAAATTCTTTTAAAGATGCTTGTCCTGCCTTGAGTGAATTCAAATCTAGTGCAAAGTTGCTCATCAACTCAATCAATCTCTTCTTGAAATAGTTTTCTTCTACAACTTGGGATGTAGATTCTTCAAGGCTTGAAAAATTAATTTTGAACTGTGAGATAACTATACTCACCTCATCAACTGAGTGTATCTTAGACACTTTCTTGTCCTCTGGCAATAGACTATTCAAAATGTTTACTAACTCTACTAGAAGGGGATTCCTCATTACTTGTTTCTCCTTTTCCTTCTCCGTAGCTAAGACGCTAAACTTAATCAAGTCTTCTTCTCTCCGTGAGTCCAAACTAGATGTGTTAGGTGTCAAACTTGACAACAATGCTGAGGAGGGAGTGATGGGAGTGTTGTCCATCACTTCTAGTTTTACCTTGGCTAGTTCAATAGAAGTTTCATCTTTCTCTTATTCTTTTTCTTCCATCTTATCTTCTTCTTTATTTTCTTCTTCTTTCTTATCAGATATAACTTCAACATGTACTTCTTTTGGATGACTGGGAGGTGAGTTGCTGCATAAAATCTCATCTTCTTGTGTGCTCACAAAAGATTCATTAAACTTGTCCAATTCTGTGTCAGTGGCTGTCATGGCTATCTCCACATTATCAATGATAATGGTGCTATCCTTGAGTGATTCTAACATGGGCACAAACTTGTATGCCTCTAATTTTACTTCCACTATAGATGCTGAAACTTGAGGACCTATAGAATGTACCTTGATGGTCTCTAATCCTTTTTTAACAATTGTGTTTACTTGTTCTATGGATGCAGTGGGTGGATACATGTGTCTATTCATAAAAACCTTCTCAAAGGATTTCTCTATTTCCTTTGCAATTAACTCATAATTCTTATCCATTATATTCAGATTTCTTTTCTTAGTTCTAAGGTGAGGCTTCACCAAATCTAACATCAATTTCTTCTCTTCTAGTTCACATACAGGAAGGGTATCATCAAGAATCATTTCCCTTATCTGCTGATCTTCCTTAATAGCCCGTTTCTTTTGGAATTCAAGGATATTCCATACATTGTCATGGATCATGGTTTTAAGTTCCAAGACTATTTTCTTGAACTTTAGCATGTGCTTGACCAACATACCATGAATCTCATATTTGTCTATTTCATTATACTTGTCATAGAACTTCCCTACTTGGTCAATTCTTCCCTTATCAACTATTCTAGCACTTAGCACACTAAGAATAGGTTTGAAACTTACTTCAGGAGGTGCTTGGGTGTTCCTTCTATTTCTTGTGACTCTTGAGGATGGATGACTGGTGCCAACCTCTTTCTTCCTCTTTGTTATGGTCTTATACTCTAGAGGAGGAGGAGGATCACTAGATTTCTTGGGCGCAGAAGGAGTATCATCATTTATATTCTTCTATACATCAATTTTCTCTATCTTCACCTTCTTCATCTTAGGATCATGAGATTCTTCCTTAGCTACATCTACGCTCTTTAGTTCCAAAATAATCTTTTGTTCTTTTTCTTTTTCAAGATCTGCTTGAGACACACCATGTATTCTCAAGATTTCTGATGTGACTTTAGAAACCTTTCCTTTTGTTGATGTGCTATTAAGTTTAGCATCTAATTCTCTTGTCTTTTCATCATATGTTCCCCATCTAGGTTCATTAGGATATTTGGGGGCTGATAGTAGTACTTGTGCATATACTTCAAGGACTTGTTCCTCTACCTCATAACCAAGTGGATGAATCCACTTAGTTATTGGTTCAACAACTTCCATACAAGTTATGTCTGTCTCCACCATAAAACAAAGTGTATCCTTGTACTTTTACATAATGCTCTCTGGAATTTTGTATCCCATTTGCATTTTAGCCCTCAAGGTCTTCAATTCCAATGTGACATAATCTCTTAATGTACTTTCAGTGGATGCTTTGTTGGATATCTGTGGCATGGTTGGAATGGACTTGTCCAACTACATATCTGAAACTCTTCCAACTATATGAAGGTACATGTAGATGATTAAAGACCCAAACTTGAATATTTTGGTCTCATCATGCTTTATGGCTTTGATGTTATCAATCAGCTATGTGCGCAAGATCTCATAGAGATTGAACTCCCCATCTTCCTTCACAAGTTTGATGGCTACTAGAATAGTGCCCGCAGACACACTATTCACCCTATTGGTGTGATGAATCCTATATCTAAGTATCATAGACATCAAATTGATGTCTGCTTGGTCAATAGGCTCAATTGTCATGCCATGCCTATTGCTCCTTGACTTACATGTTTGTTTAACAATCTTTTTGACATCCTTTCCCACAAGAAGGATGTTGCCTATTCTAGAAAGGCCTGTCATCTCATGTCATAGGTCATTGGTGATTCTTACTGGCACATCTCCTATCCAAAACAAATCATCATGAATTCTACTCAGTAATATCTTAATCCATTCTATCTCAAAGAATTCATATGTTGTAGCATAGTCAAATAAAGGGTGATCATTCCATTTAGCATATTCATCCATGAATGTTTTGTTTGGTTTCCACATGGTATCCATGTGTACCCATAGCCTATCCAATCCAATTGGTTCCTTCTTACAGTAGATGTAAGCCCTAATGTCTTCCACATGCATGATGCCCATAGGTGTGTGGGAGAATGCTCCCTCTAAATCATCTAGGGTTGATTTAAATGGGTTCTTCTTGAATATGTATCTCTTCTTCTCAGCAACATCAAAAACTATGGGAGTGGCCATGACTTACTTGGTAATCACTTTCCAACTAAACTCTAAGATAATCTGAAGGCTTTCAAATTGGTGCAATGAACTAGGGTTTCTACAACCAACCAAATGTATTGTTAATCACTGATAGATCAATCTCCAAGTCTTCATAATTACTTTTGAGGCTCTTTATGCTCTTTAATTGCTCTGAATTTGAATGCAATGAGTAATGAAACAACTTTCTATGTACTTAAAGTGAAAATTCCACCATTGATGCTTGTTGTGTAAACCAGGTTGTCACTTCAAAATTTCAAACTTAATTTTTTCTAACAATCAACATGTGCACTCTTGCACAAAGGTTCCCTTACACTCCAAAAGCTTAAGTCCAAAGGCGCATACTCTAAGAATGAGTATACTAGCCATGCAGGGGTCTAGAGCTAAATTATCTCCCCCTATGACCCTGAAGGCCATTCATCTAGATGTAGAGGGTGTGTCCACTGCAGATGCATCCAATACATTCTCATCAACTTTGTCCTTCCTGACCTTGCTTCTTTGATCTACAAAACTTTGAGATATGTCTAGCCTTGTTACAAGAATGAAAAATGACTGGAGGTCTTATATACCTCGACACATTGACATGATTCACCATTTTGCATTTTTTCGTTGGGTGACCATTATAGTTACATATCTGACATATAACATTCTAAGAACTTCTTACATTTGTCTAATTCTGATTTCTTTGATCATGCTGAATCCTATTCTTCTTACTAGTCTTGCAATTCATAGCTCTATGACCAAATATATTGCATGAATAACAGTAACCATTAAAAGGTCTTATCTCTATACAGTTCCTTAAAATGTATCCATGCTTGTTACAAGAAAAACAAGTGTGTTCTCTAGGTTTGCACTCATTCTTAGCAGGTCCACTATTGTCTTTTGTTTGATCTTCAGTCTTCTCAGTGTTAGCAGAGTCTTTTTGTGTCTCCTTTCTTGCTTGCATGTTGTCAATCTAGTTTTGTGCTTCATTGTATCCAATACAACTAGTGTCTCCTTTGGCTCTTCTTGCATACAACTAAGTTTCTATCAAATCAGAACTGGTGTACAATTTTTCAATGTGATTCTTTGCTTCTTTCAATTCAAACTCTAATCTTTCTTTGCTATTCCTTAGCTCCAAGATTTCCAAATTGGCTTCCCTTAATTCCTCATTGAGTTGAAGGTACTCCTTGACCTATTCATTATATAATTCCTAATTATTCATTAGCTTATCATCAAACTCTTCAAGTAGTTCTTTCATAGATGTATTTTCTTCATTCATCTTCTTGACCTTTTCTCCTAGATCACTGTTAGAGCATTCTTCCAAATCCCTTCTTAGCTTTTTGATAACTAATTGAGCATCATTGACTTTCTCTTTTAGTTCTTCAATTTCTCTTTCAGATTTGTCTAGGTCTTCAAGAGAGGCTTCAATATTTTTCTTCAAATCTTTCATTTCTGCTTTTTCCATGATCTCCTAAAGTGGTTAAACTTCTTTATTGAGGACCAGAGCTCTGATACCTATTGTTAGGAATGGAAACACTGAGAGGGGGGGCGGGGGGGGGTGAATCAGTGTTCATTATATTTTAACTTTTCAATTTAATCTTTATACTCAACTTTAAATGCTTAAGTTCTAAATTAAAAATTCACATAAACATGAAACATGAAATCAACACAAGACACCAATATGGTTATGGGAAAACCCAAATAGGTAAAAACCCTAGTGGGAATTGACACCCATTAATATTCTGCACTACTATTTTGTTAGGAGTCTTTTATAATAATGCCTATTAGGGGAGTGGACTCACTGTCCTAGAGCTCACTGCTCAAATGGTGAAGGCTACAACCTTCTGATCTCAGATACACACTATATATGCCAGGTGAACTGTCACTATGACACTGCTTGTCAGATCAATTCCTTTGATGTGTTGATGATTTGACCTCTAGAAAATCTCTAATACATCTTATACTATCTTCACATACCTCTTCTCTTCTTATCACAACTCTATATCAACTTCCA
>BSBK01002065.1:182500-252500 GCA_027943335.1 Chamaecyparis obtusa
TTATCTACCAGTTTTGCACATGCTCTCTCTCTCTCTCACACACACACACACACACACAGACACACACACACACACACACACATATACATTATATACATTTCTCTGTCTCTCCATCTTTCTACACATATCTCCCTATTAATCCCCATTTTTTATCTCTCTACTTCTCTATCATCTCTCCATCCCTCTCCTTTCAACACACACACACACGCATACATGTATACACACACATATGTATATGTGTATGTGTGTATGTATACATGTATGTGTGCTTGTATATTTATGTGTATGTGTGCGTACACATACACATAAACATACCCATATATGTACATGTGTATACATACATACATATATATAGATGCACATACACATGCAAAATTACAAGAAATGCAATCACTAGATTTATAACAAATAGAGTTATCCAATTTAGAGTGCCCAAATACTTAACTCAACACATGTGTATCAAAATTTTGGTACTACATCCTAGGACTTTGCATGAGGCCGTACAAATATTTCTTCAATGCACAAACCAAATTAATTTTTCTATTTACCACAGAGAGCTCTAGATGTGTCATACAAATATCCTGCTCCAGATGACCTTGAAGGAAACTTATTTTCACGTCTATTTTCTCAACCTCTAAATCATAGGCAACAACTTTAGAAAGAAAAAATATTATGAATGTCACTTTTACAACATGAGAAAATATCTTTCCATAATGTACATACATATACACATATATGTGAATGTTTATACATACTATATCATGTTAAAATGGAAGCACTTCCATGTTAAGAGCATTTATCCCTCTGAGTAAGTGGTTTGGGGTCATGTTAAGTGCCTTGATAGGATCTTTGCATGTATTTGTCTTTCTCCCCACTTTCCACTTCTTCTACATGCTTGATTTCTTCATTCTAGGTAAAATTAGGGTTAAGGTCTTAAGGGCTTTCCTAGTTTTTCCTCTTCCATAGCTTCATTTTAAAGGTATGGGTCAATTACAAGACCTCCTAGTCCTTCATCTCATCATTTTGAGGATTTTCTATCTAATCTGGACACTGGGTCCTGATCAGACCTAAGAATCTGCATTCTGGCACTACCTAGCATCCCAGCTCCTAATTCTGACTTTGTCTAGGTCAAGGGTCAAAGTTGACCTTAACCTTGACCAGGTCAAGGTCAACCTCAACCTTGACCCCAGTCAGCTAGGATTTCAAATTTCCATTTCCTACTATTTTCTCTTTCCAAAATTTTATTCTCCACTTCCGAGTCGACTATTTCAGGCTCCAAAATGGTAAATCCTTAAATGATATTTAATTTAGGTCCATTTCTCTAAAGGTCAAGACTTAATTGGATTTAATTCTCCAAGGTGGCCCTTCTAGAGGAATGTATCCTAGATCACTATAAAAGGAGGCCTTCCTCTCTCATTTTCATCATCAAGTTTTGCAATCAAACATCTAGAGCTCTCAAGTGCAAGCAAGTCTTCAAGTATTCAAGTGTTCAAGCATTCAAGTGTTCAAGCATTCATCCTCAAGGAGATCCATTGTTAGCCATTGAAGAACTCAATCTCTTTGCAACCCCCTTGAAGATCCACCTTTCTCCATCCATTCACGCCCTCACATGTGTAAAGATAAAATCAAGCTTGGTGTTGAAGATCTAGATACCATTGATTAGAGACATCTTTCCCTCCATTGAAGCATTCCTATTGGTAGATTTGAGGATTCAATTGCTCTTCAAAAACTTCAAGATAAGCAAGGTGATTTGTTTCAATTACTTTGTTTATGCTACATACATTTCAATTCTATTTCAAGGTTAATTCCTAAATTGGGGTTTGACTAAGGCAAACCCCCCATACAACCAAAAACACCATTTTTCTTGTAGGTACAGGTGTGGAATCTCAGATTTGAGAGAGAATTCATATACCCTTTTCGGCAATCTTTCAAGATCCATGAATAGAATTGGAATCGGAATTGGACATCAGGATAAAATTGTGGTCATTGACCTTTTAAAAAGTTCAAGGTTGACATAACTAAATCTGAGGAAAAGATTTCTGGGTTTTGTTTGCCTCATCATTTTTAGTCCAGCATAGGTGATAAAATCTGCAGAAACTTCATACAAAGACCAAAATTAAGTATTTTCCAGATCTACTCTAATTTCAAGGTCAGTATTTACAATTCAATTATTTCAATTCCAAGCATACCATATTCTTCCTAGGGAAACATTAGATTGATTCTTCTTTCCATATTTTCAATCAAATTGATTTAATTTTGTATTAGCATTTTAGGTTGATCAAATTGGATCTCCTTGTTGGGAATTTGGGTTTTAGAATTAATCTCATATTTCCCCACATCCCCATATAAGGTTGAATCCATTTTAACCTTATATATCTTGGTGAACCTGAATAGCTTACTTTCTTTCTTTTTGGTGTTAGATTTCCCTTTGTCATATTGTGTGTATGTGTATGTGTTCAGCTCCTTCATTCATCTTGGTGAACCTGACATATTTACTCTCTTTCTCTTGTGGAATTGGGTATTCTTCTTTATATTATCTTGTTAGTATTCAATTTTTTCCTTTGTGGTAGATCTTGCATGCTAACTAGATTTAATATTCATATTTTATGTGTTCTTAGTTTAGTTCATTTGCATTATATTGGTTTATGAGCTTTACTACCACTAGTCCTACTTATAACATTCTAGTTAGGTGAAGTTGTAGACTCATGGGTGCCTTTGATCCTGAATCTTCCTCTCCTTTCCTTAGGAATCCTAATAATACCTTACTTCTTCATGATACCAATCCTATGGAGCAGAACTCTTCTCACTCATCCCATGATGAGGATGATGCTTTAAGGGTTCCTCCCGAACAAATTGAAAAACTTTGAACTAAACTTGATAAAATGGGTAATTGGCTCATCCAAGAAAACCATAATCAAGATTCTATTCAAGATATATAGGATCTTAAGAAACTTCTTCATGATAGTGATCAAGGTGTCAACCTCTTGCATGGTATTACTCACCTTGTGTATTCAAATGTTAAACCTTTAGTTCAAGAAGCTTAAGAGGTAGGGTTGATTCCTCCTATCACTAGTGTTGAACCTATTGGCATTAAGCAGAATTGCCACTAGTGACAACACTTATTTGCATTCTGGGTGCAAACTGAGCAAATAGTGCAAACCGAGCAGACAGTGCAAACCGAGCAAACAGTGCAAACCGAGAAAATAGTGCAAACCGAGCAGACAGTGCAAACTGAGCAAACAGTGCAAACCGAGCAAACAGTACAAACCGAGCAAATAGTGCAAACCGAGCAAATAGTGCAAACCGAGCAAATAGTGCAAACCGAGCAGACAGTGCAAACTGAGCAGACAGTGCAAACCGAGCAGACAGTGCAAACTGAGGAAGTTAGTACAAACCAAACAAGACAATGTAAACCGAGTAACATCATGCCTACCGAGTCACCAGTATTTACCAAGTTCAAAACCTACCGAGTGATCAGTATGAACCGTGCCTTCACTTCTACCGAGTGCATGACGATGCCGAGTAATGCAGTGGACGCCGAGTATCAGAAAGTCACCGAGTCAGTTTGCAGGAACCGTGTAATCATACTTGGGCCAACTTAGTAGCTCTTATGTTTATTTGTCAAGCTGACTGTGTAATTGTAATTGTAATTAATTGTTTAAGACTTGTATATAAACAATGTTGTAAAATGAAAAGAAAAAAAAAGAAAAAGAATATATGTGAAAAAGAAAGGCAGAGATAAGCGAATTACAGAAGGCTTCAGAAGTATAAGGATCAGCAAAGATAAATTCATCACAGAAGGTGATCAGTACATCAGCGAATCTCAATCAGCAATCCAGTTGCAAAGCATGAGATCTACTGTTTCATTCTAACAGGTGAATCAGTACTAAATCCTTTAACCGGGTAGACTTAACAGTCTTTGTAAAATCTCTTTACCAAGTGCATACTTCATTGTATGTTTTGTAAATCCTTTAACAGGGTGGATTTAGCAATCCTTATTGCTCCTAACAGGGTAGATCATCAGAAGTGATCAAATTGTAAGCCTTAACCGGCCAACTTTATTCTGCAGTATTAAAGCTTTGTGGGTTTCATCCCCACCCCAGTTTTACTTTCTTTTGGAAGGTTTCTGGGTAACCAAATCTATGTGTCATTATTGTGAATGCTTTTAAGTTTCATGCTTTCTGTATGCAAAAGGTTAAAAGTAAATTACATGTTAAAATTGTAAGAAAATTTGGAGTTACTAATTCACCCCTCCCCTCTCAGTAACTCGGTTAATTCCTAAATATTTCCAACAATTGGTATCAGAGCATCATTGGTTCTCAAGATAAAGCTTAACTAGCTTGAGCAAAGATCCAGGACAATGGAGGTATTCAAACTGAACAAGGTGATTGAAAATGAAAAGCTAGATTTGGAAATGGCCATAGCTAAACTCAAAGAAGCAAAAGAACATCTTTCCCAATCCCTAAGAAGAAGGAAGGAACTTGCAAATCAGATGAATGATCAGAATTACATTGAAGAAAAGATTGAAGATCTTTTTCCCTCAAATAACTCAGATGAAGCAAACAATGCTATCAAAGAACTCCTAGAAAAGAATGGGTCTCTGCAGGAAGAAGTGAGAAAATTGAAAAGAGAACAAGAACTACACTCTACAAGATTCTGTGAGATCTTGGAACAAAGAAAAAAGTTGAAAGATGAATTAGATGGAAGAAACATTAAAGTCCAAAATAAAACCCTTCAGCTAGAAAACCTAATTGATCAGATCTCTCATACAAATGAGGAAATTCTGAATCTAAGATCAGAAATAGAAAGCACAAGAGAAGAACTAAGATCTGAAAAGGAAATCAATCTAAGATTGGTGGATGACCTAAATGCTGAAAAACAAATCAATGAAGGAATGCTGAAAAGTCAAGAAGACCTGAATCAGCTGTATGAGTGAAATCTTCATAGGCAAAAAGGAAAAGCAGGACTTGGATACAAAGGAGAAGGCGAATCTTCTAAGCAAGGTACTCAAAGAAATCAAAAACCTACTTGTAATCATTGTGGTAAAATAGGACATACTTCAAATAAATGTTGGAATAATGAAAAAGTAGAATTCAATGGAAAATGCTACAACTGCAATCAACCTGGTCACAAAGCAAATGAATGCATGGAAAAACCTAGATTCAGAGGTAATTGTCACAAGTGCAACAAACAAGGTCACAAGGCATCCGAGTGCAGATCCAAGACATTTAATCCAGCAGAACAAATTATGAAAGCAATGTTTGGATGGGACTACAACACCTGGTGTAGATGTCATTACTGTGGAGAATATGGACACATTGGCATGAATTGCATAAAACATCATCTAAGAAAAAAAGATACTACCGTAAGATGCTTCAAATGCACTAAACTCGGTCACATAGCCAGAAACTGCATGAATGCTAGTGAAATTGAAGAAGGAAAGAATAATGAAGCAACCAAGGTCAGGAAACAGGTAAGACAAAAATGGATTCCTAAAGCTACCGAGCAATCCAGTCCAAGTAATGGAATGGATGGCTCTACCGACTCAAACTAAATTTCCAAGGAAGCACTGGAACTATATTCTCATAGACCAATCTCAAGCAGTTCCAGAACCGAAAAAAAAAAAGATCTAAATCAGCATACAAGATGCAGTGAGATCACAGGGAGGTCGGTATCAGTCTTCACCGAGGGAGGTCGGTATCAGTCTTCACCGAGCAAGGTCGGTACCTGTCTTTACCGAGCGAGGTCGGAGCATTATGAATTCCCGAGTTCACTGAGTTGCGAAGTCTTTACCGAGCAATTAATTCTTAGTGGGTAACAGTCTGTCAAAATTCATACCCTAATTTGAAATGAGCATTAATGACAGAGTTGTAAACAAAAAGGGCAAGTAATCGAACTCTTTCTTCACCACGAATCTTTAGCACTTTGAGAGCAGAAAATTTCAAGAGCAACCCAGCGATTCAATACTTTTGCGAAAGGAATTTTCTATGAGCTACCATGGCATCATCCAGCACTTCAGTGAAGAAAGGATCTGATATGTTAGTCCAAGGAGAATGGAAAGCACCAGATTTCAAGATCGTGCCTGCAATTGTAGCAGCCCTAGATCCGAACGAAGCTCAATCTCAGATTCCTCCTAAGGTACTGCTTATTAACAACATCCGCAATCATTTTAATTGTTCAATTCATGAAATGGGGAACCTAGAACTAGATATTGTGCGTGAGGAACTATGTGTGGATGGTAGTCTAAAACCCGAGCACAAACATCTGGAAGATAAAGACTTAGTTCACATTGCACATCTACCTTGAAACTTTCGAGATAAATGGGTTAGGTACATTCTCAGCTGAGTACATGATGGCAAGATTTGGCTTGAGCAACCTATTGAGATTACAAAGAAGATGATTCATCAAGTCACTGGTCTTCCCATGTTGAACAAAGCTAAAACTACCAAAACCCTAGGTCGGACGGAACTAGAGAAGAAAACCCTAGCCGAGTGGGACGGTAGAGGCATGAAAGTTAGCAGCATTACCGACGCTGAACTGAAGTTTGGTACACACATCATTGCCCATAAGATTTACAGTTCTAGTCGACAGAACAGTGTCTCCTGTGAAGCTATTGACCTAGCATAAAAAGTGGTCAAGAACAACTTAACATTTGACCTAGCAGACTTATTGTTAAAACAGTTTAACAAAAACATGGAAAGCATTAAAACTTCCAAGAACAATCCATGTAAGTTTGGATCCTTGTTGGTCTGTTTATTCTTCTATGTTCTAAAATTCTTCCCTTCTAAAGGAAAAGTTGTATGGAGAAAAGATGTGCCAGTCCTCTATGAAATAAATGAATACATCTCAGAAATGGGTGAGAATTTTGAAAGCATCATGGACAATTATTTTGAGTCTTTCAAAGAGAAAATGAATGACAGATTCCGGATTCCACAGAAGTTGGTGGAAGATTACAAAGATGACATTTGTTTTATGGTGGATTGTGATAATGTATATATTCAAGCAGTTAAACCAAGGACTGTATATGTAAAACCTCTTCCTTATGAGGTAAATATTGATGAAACCAAGGATATCATTGAAGCTCTTCTTAATCAGCCTGTCAATCCCAAAGCTCCATATTTTGGAACATATGATGAAGCTAAGGTGAGAATTGAACTAAGCATAAAGCTTCCACAGGTGGTAAACAAAGGAAAGAAGAGGATAGCCAAAATGCAAATGATAACCGAGGACAAAGAAGAAAAAGATGAAAAAGAAGAAGAAAAGGATGAGAAAATAGAGGAACCAGAACCTACAAAGAAGAAAGGAAAAGTTTTCATCACTAAGGCAACTATGCCTCCCACTGCTGTGTTTACAAGAAGAAATACAAGAGGCAAGGCAGACAAGGCAGAAAAGGCAAATAAAGACATAGTATTCAAAAGGCCTCCTCTAAACCTTCAAGAAAAGCTCAAACTCTTTAGAGACAGATCAGGATCTGGAGTAAGTAACATAAAATCCTTAAGATATGAAACCAGATCGGAAGCAGAATAGAAGGAAATAGAAGATGTTGTTATTGAGAAGATGGGACAGTGGAAATACTCTCCTGAAGAAATTGCCCCATAGGTTCTAGCAGTTCTATTGAATCCAATAAAAATGAGATGGAGCAATGCAAGGCAAACTGTGATAGACATATTTGATCAAAACCTGAGACAATTGATGCTGAGCTTGAAAAATGATGAAGTAAAGAAGGCATTAAAAGAAAATGAAAATAAGATGACATTGAAGTTCAATACTTGTTTGATTTTGATCAACAATATTGAATCGGTTGTGAAGGCTGCAAATGCTACATGGAAGAACATTTACCACCTTCACCAATCGAGTATTGAAACAGTAATAATAAAAGATATTGAAGATGACAGTGATGAACAAGAAGAAGACACTGAGGTAGATGATACTGTGAGGATAGCAGCAGAAGTCATTGCATCCCTTCCTACCTCTCCAGTGAAAGTTTCTACATCCAGCCCGGAGACACCTTCAAGCATGGTTGTGACAACTTCCACATTTGTCCAATCATCCCTAGCAACATCAGAAGCAGCTATCATTTCTTCTACCGAGCTGCAGTCTCCTGCACCATTAAGTTTTCCAGCAGTAAGTTTTCCAGTTTTTGAATCTTCAAGTGTAAATATTTTAAGTTCTCCAGTAGAAAGTATGCCAGTATCTATAGCCAGCCCTACTTTATCTACTGTCACTACTACCAAAGCATTAAGTACAGATAAGCCTAAGGCTCTACCGAGTATAAAATTTTTGGGTAAAAATATAGTAGAGGATATAGACCTAGATGAAGAGATAGAGATTCCTACATTAGATTTTGCAAATCTATCAGCGGACCAGATGCAAAATATAGGTGAGATCCTCCAAAGGAAAGCAAAACAAAAGAAGCTTAAAGAGGAGAGAGACAAGGAGTATCAAATCATTAAGGATGCTAAGGACATTTTGTCTGATGCATTAGGCATTAAAGTAGACTCCTCCCAGCATGTTTTGTTATAGTTAGCAGAAGCAGTTGAGAGATACAATGAGGATTCATCCGGCATAGAAAAGTTAGTTGAAAGAGCCAAGAAGAGATTCAACAATAAAGTGCTTGAGCACATTGCTCAGCACATAGCTATTAACCAAGTAGAATTGTCTTCAGTTTTGTCTAACACTGAATCTATCTATTCGAATGCTACCTCTCTTTTGGCCAGATTGTGCAATATTGCCGAGTTCACAAAGGATATTAAGGATAAAATGAATAAAATGGATGAGGATATGAAGATTAGCATACAGAAGCTGCAACTTGAACCAAGTTCAAGCTCTGCTCATCACATGAAAATCTCACACCTATCACATATGCAGTCTGATCTACTGAAAGAAGACACAGGGATCTAGTCCACACTGCTAGACATCCAACACATGATCCTTCCCATCATGAATACAATGTTTAAGCACATTGAACATTCCAAAACATTGATTCATGACAATCAGTTCTCTATAGCAGATCACATGATTGAACTCTCTGCAGAAGTCCAAATTGCTATACAAACATGTAAAATTCTGCAAGAAAGTTGGGACAGAACCCTGGCACTAATAATGAAGGTACATTCTGATTTTCTATCAAATTTTGGATTCTCTCTGTAAATAACTTGTATATGCACCTTTGGCATTATCGTCAAAAAGGGGGAGATATGTATAGAAGGAGAGATATGTATAGAAGAAGATTTGTATAGAAACAGTTAGCACATTGAAAGGGGGAGACAATGTATAAAGCCCTATAACAAAGACAAATTTTGAAAAATCAAAATAAGACTCAGCATGATTCGTGTATATAAGTTTTGGCCAATAAGTGTTTTTGTCACTAATGCCAAAGGGGGAGATTGTTGGCATTAAGTAGAATTGCCACTAGTGACAACACTTATTTGCATTCTGGGTGCAAATCGAGCAAATAGTGCAAACTGAGTAGACAGTGCAAACCGAGCAAACAGTGCAAACCGAGCAAACAGTGCAAACCGAGCAGACAGTGAAAACCGAGCAAATAGTGCAAACCGAGCAAACAGTGCAAACTGAGAAAACAGTGCAAACCGAGCAAATAGTGCAAACCGAGCAAATAGTGCAAACCGAGCAGACAGTGCAAACCAAGCAGACAGTGCAAACCGAGGAAGTTAGTACAAACCGAACAAGACAATGTAAACCAAGTAACATCATGTCTACCGAGTCACTAGTATTTACCGAGTTCAAAACCTACCGAGTGATCAGTATGAACCGTGCCTTCACTTCTATCGAGTGCATGACGATGCCGAGTAATGCAGTGGACGCTGAGTATCAGAAAGTCACCGAGTCAGTTTGCAGGAACCGTGTAATCATACTTGGGCTGACTTAGTAGCTCTTATGTTTATTTGTCAAGCCGACTATGTAATTGTAATTGTAATTAATTGTTTAAGACTTGTATATAAACAATGTTGTAAAATGAAAAGAAAAAAAAAAGAAAAAGAATATATGTGAAAAAGAAAGGCAGAGATAAGTGAATTACAGAAGGCTTCAAAAGTATAAGGATCAGCAAAGACAAATTCATCATAGAAGGTGATCAGTACATCAGCGAATCTCAATCAGCTATCTAGTTGCAAAGCATGAGATCTACTGTTTCATTCTAACAGGTGAATCAGTACTAAATCCTTTAACCGGGTAGACTTAACAGTCTTTGTAAAATCTCTTTACCGAGTGCATACTTCATTGTATGTTTTGTAAATCCTTTAACAGGGTGGATTTAGCAATCCTTATTGCTCCTAACAGGGTAGATCATCAGAAGTGATCAAATTGTAAGCCTTAACTGGCCAACTTTATTCTACAGTATTAAAGCTTTGTGGGTTTCATCCCCACCCCAGTTTTACTTTCTTTTGGAAGGTTTCTGGGTAACCAAATCTATGTGTCATTATTGTGAATGCTTTTAAGTTTCATGCTTTCTGTATGCAAAAGGTTAAAAGTAAATTACATGTTAAAATTGTAAGAAAATTTGGAGTTACTGATTCACCCCTCCCCTCTCAGTAACTCGGTTAATTCCTAAATATTTCCAACAGAACCTCCCTCTAAACATTTACCTAGTGTTCCTAATTATACTCCTTCTTTGGTGACTATGATGGTTCCTTCTATTCCCATGATTTTTTCTCCTATATCCCTTCCTACATCACAACCTTCATATCATAATGTTCCTTTTACTTATTCCAATCTGCTTTCAACTGTAGTTCATAGTCTTCCTCTAGCTATGTCTTCTATTCCCGCAGTTCCTTACAAATTACCTAGTGTGTCTAATATTGTTGCTCCTCCTATTTCCTCTAATGATTTGAAAATCATTAGTTTGGCTCAAACTGTTTCATCATTACAACAACTTTCTTTCTTATCTCAAAATAAGTTTAGAATTCCTACATGTGACATGGGAAGTCCTTTATCCTTGGATATTATTCAAACTCATGTTCCTCAGCAAGTTGATATGCATCATCTTGAGAATTATAATGGAAAGGGAGATCATGTTCATCAGATAAAAACATTCCAAATCCTTTGAAGTGACTATGCTCATGACTATAGGATTTTAGCCAAACTGTTTGCTTGAATATTTCGTGACAAGGCCTTACAATGGTATTGTTCCTTCCCTCCTTATTCCATTGATTCTTTTTCGTAGCTTGCTAATGCCTTCATTCAACAATTTTAAAGCAATATTGGCCTACAAGTGTCTTTGACTAATTTAATGCATTGTAAACAAGGTGCTAAAGAAAAGTTGACTGAATTTATTGGTAGATTTAAGCATTTGCATGTTCATATTCCCTATCATGTTCCTGATATTGATATTCAACATATGTTTATTTCAAATTTACAAAAAGATATTAGAGATAAGATTCTTCTTACTGAATTTACCTCTTTTCAACAACTTTGTGCAGTGCTTCACCATTATCAATTACAAGTGAGTCAGTTTGAGAGCAACACTACAATGGCTCCTATTCCAGTTGATAAGAGTGATGCCACTCCTAATCCAAATAAGTTTCAAAAATTCAACAATTATGTCAAGATAAACAAACAAATGAATGTAGTCGCTGATCAAGTTGTTGTTGCATCTCATAATGCCTCTACTGCATCCACTATTTTTTTATTAAATCATACGTTTACACCTCCTTTTGAATCTTTACATACTATTATGAATAGGTTGTTAGCTGCTAACATGATTACTTTACCTCCTATTCACCCTATTTTATCTATTACAATGGCATCTAAATCTTTTGATCAGAATGTTTTTTGTCAATATCATCATCAAAATGGTCATGATACTAACAGTGTATTCTTGAGAGTGTATCCATGGAAGAGTCTGATCTGTTATGGAAAGGGTTTGAAGTTGGCACCTCAGTTTGTTGGTCCTTTTGAGATCCTAGAGAGGATAGGCCTAGTTGCATACCATCTTGCTTTGCCACCCAGCTTATCACGCATTCATGATGTATTCTATGTTTCAGTACTTAGACAATATATTCCTGATGATACACATGTACTTGATTGGAATGCTTTATAGGTGGAGGACGGGCAGCTAGCATTGGAGCCCATACGTATCCTATAGCATAGGGATTTGATCGTCAGGGGTCGAACCGTCGACCAGGTAAGGATCCAATGGGATCCAAATGTTGAGACAATGGCTACTTGGAAGGATGTAGCTAGATTTTGAGAATCTTATCCCTACTTGTTTGTAGGCTTCCAGGAGTAAGCCTGATACAAGGGGGGGTGGATGTAGTACCTCCATATTTTTCTTTTAGTTTATTAGTGTCGTACTCTTTTAGGCCATATTGCATGTGTCCATTTATGGATATTGTTTCAATGATTGTGGATTTATCTGGATTATGTTTATGCTATGATGCCATGTGATTTCATAGTTAGATGATTATGTTACTATGATGTGATGTTTCATGTTTTAGTTGGTTTATGATATACTTACCCCATAATAGCATGTGTATGGTGTTCATATGTAGGTATCTATATTTTGTGCCTTTATGGTAGAGGGAAGAGGCGTAGTTACTCACTTTGTCGAGATCCACATGACTGACTGTACTCTATCATTGCTTGTTATATGTTGTATGCACATGCATTGTTTTGTGATGACAAGTTTGCAGGTATAGAGCATGGTCTTCCCTGAATTGGTAGGAGTGAGCGTGCCCATAAAATACTCGTCTCAATGGTAAAGAGGGGAGATGACAGATGGACCGAAAAACCTAATCCTTAGCCTATTTATCCTAATTGTTGGATAAATTATCGGTTGACTACCTTGCTCAAGTTTGGTCAGGTTGACCTAATTTGTGGATCCTGTCTTGTGAGTTTGTATGATGCATGAATGTTCCTGAAATATTGCTTTGATTTAATTGTTTGCTATGGTTATTTTAATTAATAATATAGTGGGAAAATAATGATTAAAGTATTTCCTATGTCTTTGAATAAATATTAATTAATTAAAAAATCAAATATGAGAATATTTGAATTTAATTAATTAATTGCGCTAAATTATGATTTAATAAGTTTTTATTAAATTGTTAAAAAATTAGTGCATTATTTAATTGTGTTATAATTATTAAATATTTTAAATGTGAAATTTTATATTACATGTGCTTTATTGATTTATGTGAAATTTGATTTCACAAAGTAACTTGTAAAAAGAATTATATGTGAGTTGTGCATAAATAATATATTTTATAATTATTAATTGGTATTTTCCCTCAACTCAAATAAAAGAGGAGTTTGATTAGGAGTTGTCTGGTGACTCATTAGGGTTTGCATGATAGGTGGATTTGATTTTCTATTTGGGGAAAGTTTGCATTCATTTGTGATAACTAGGTTTTATTGGAATTTTCAATTTTGGGAGAGAGATCATTTTTGGAATATGTTGTGCTTTCTTGTGTTCTTGAGAATTTGGTGTGTGAATTTTTCTCGGTGAAGTGTGTGTGCATCTGGATTTGGATTCTATATAAGCTGTGATTCAAAGTTGTAGGATTGAGCTTCTACATTGTCAGATTTGGGAGATTTAGCATCCTACAGGCAATTCTACATCAGATTTATAGCATTGTAATTGAGGTAGGGTTTTGATGAATTTTCCAATATTTTTGTTTGTAGAAATGAAGTAATATACTTTGCCTATTGATTTTAAAGGCTAGATTAGTAATTCTTGTTAAGCTTTCATTTTTTGTATTTTATAAGTTATTAGAAAGCTTTTTCAGTATTTTATTATTACTTGGCATAGTAGGGAAATGCTAGCAAATTTTTTTTGGGAAAAATTCCATCTAAAACTCATAGAAAACAACAAAATCAATTTTAGTATAGTAAAACTATAGAGAAGATAAATTTATTAAATGGGTTATTAAGAAAAAATGTTTTTGGAGTGTAAAAATGAATTCTAGGCAAAAAATACCCCCTCTGTGGAAAAAAAGATAGTAAGAATAAATTTACACCAATAAAAAGAAATTAGCATGCTTGTTGAAATTTGTCTTTACCAAAATATATTGTATTGGACTGCAAAAATATTTAGTCAATAGGATAAGACAAAAAAATATAAACCCATGCTAAAATTTCCTTTTCTGAAAAATTTCCCAGGCCTGTGTATTTTTCCATTTCTAGAAACAGGCATGTCCTTGTCAAAAATAAACAAAATTAAAAAAAGGTTAGTTTTATTGTTTTAAAATATTAAATCAATGTTAAAGAGCATTGCAAACAAATTGTATTTTACGTAATAAGTGAAAAGTTTAAAAAAAATGTTTTTAACAAAAAAAAATTAAATTAAAAAAAAAATTTAAAAAGTTTCAATGAGGGGGCAGGGTCCACTATATCCCCAACCTCCCATGGCATCGCTGGCACAGAGCACGGCTATGCAGGACGTGCCGTGCACGGCCCTGCAGGACGTGCAAAGCATGACCCTGCAAGATGTGCAAACCACGGCCCTGCGGATGGCTGCGTGGCGCGGGGGCCACAAGGAGGTCCCCCTTGACTCTTAAAGATATCATTTTTTTTCATATATGCTATTTTGTTATGTTATATTTAAAAGTTAATAAATTTTTGTTTTAATATAAATAAATTTCATTAGTATGTTTTTGTAAATATCAATAAATTTTATGTTTAAGTTAGTTTATTTTATTAATTGTTTTATTTAAATATTAATAAGTTTTATTAATAGATTTTTTTAAGATGACTTATTTAAATATTTAGTAAAACTTTACTTATATGCTTTATTTAATTTTGACAATAGGATTTCATCAACATTTTCAATTTTTGGCCAGTGAATTTCTTCTTGTCACAAGCACAACTTTGTTAGTAAGTTATAACCATAGTCATTAGTAAACGGTTTCCATAATCTTGTTTTAATCATTTGATCATAAAAGTGTTATTTGTAGGGTTTTTTTAGACTATAACCTTATGAACTTATTTATTGCCATTCATAGAATAATATTTTGATTATTTTCTATCGAAATTGGGTATTTCTGTTAAGATGGATTTTATGACACTATTTAGGTAAATTGACTTACTTATGATATTACTGGACATGATTATTGTGAAAATTTTATATTAGATCCTTCTCTTGAGTTTATTTATGAGGAATATGGAACATATTGGTTATGGTTTTATTTCAGTTCAAGTTGATGTGATTGTGTATTCTTTGTGTCTTCTTTTACACTATGGGATGTCGGGTTTTAGATGACCTAGGAGAAGACAGAGGCTTGGGAGTTATATGTTGTTCATGTTGTTTATTATGTTTGGCATGATTGTGATTTTTTATGTTCTAGTTGACCTTATAGGCTCTTATTGTTTTATGAGACTCAGTGAATTATGTTTATGTAGTCAATCCTAGTTTCTGTGATGGATCTGGATGTGTGACTAGTTGTTTTATCTGAGTTTTGATCTAGGAGAGATCTAGGAGCCTAGGGTAGTTTACCTAGATATGTGTTAAGAGGTGGCTTGCAATAAGCACCAGGGCCCACAAGTGGCTGCTTTGGATCACTTATTGTAAGTTATTGTAAACAAGTGATAACCTAATTAAATTAAGGGAAATAAATGAGCCTAATAAGATAGTTTCCTCTCCCATGCTTAAGTGCTAGTACAGACTAAGATGAGGATGAGATGATGCTTGCCTCCTATTGAGGTGTGTGTTCTAGCATAGTTAATGGCTTCGTCAGTATGAGAATTCATTGATTCCATGTATGGTCACTTGAGTGCCAGGATCCAAACAGATTACCAGGATGAGACTCAAGGGTTAGATGTACATGATGACACCTCCCTACACATAGTCTAGTTATCCTACATGGTTGGTTGCCTCTGGATTAGTGAGTCATACCTTTGACTACTTTTGTTGACCTTGAGTTAGTAAGCTATCAAGATTCCTTTCCTAGTGGTGTTTTCCTGTATTGTCTTGATTATCTGATTGGGGTCCTATGTTATCTCCTTAGCATGGTGGGGTAGACCTTTGTGGTTCTACACAGATGAGTGGTAGTGATTCTTTACCATTCAAGATTTGACGTCTTGGTACTAGTGCTTGATGGTGTCTTTATAGTTGGATTCCTTGTGCTACTTCATCATTGATGTTCTTATGTACTTATTCTTTATTGTAAATCTTGTATTAGAGTATCACATGTGATACCTAATCTAGATATTGTAATTTAGTTGTTAGAATGATTAGTGCATACCTTGTGACATGTGCAGTGGATGTATGTTTATTAGGATTAATGATTGTTCATGAGATGTAAACATTTTGATGTAATTGTTGTACTTATTTTATGGAATCTTTTGTTGATGTTATTCAATGTGTTATGTTAGTAAGTAATACTACGTGATAGGACCCATTAGATCTGTAACCTATGTTTATGATGTGTGTTATGTAAGATAATGGTTAATGCTTACATGTTATTGTATATGTTGAATGTAAACTTTAGAAAAAAAATTGTTCACCAAACTTAGTATCATGTTCTAGGTTAGTTTCTTTTGGGTTCCCTAGTAGGGCGTTACAATCTCATTGATGCTAAAGCTTTATCTATTGACAATCTAGATACTAGTTGGAATCAATCTATTTCTCCTCCTAATCAGAACCTTCAAATCTATACAAACCCTTTACCTATGCATGATACTAATACTATTGCTCAACCATCTACTATGGAAATAGTATATGATTCAAAGATGGATGATCTTAGTCATGTCGTCAATCAAGTGGAGTATGTTTCTAAGCCTATATCTCCATCTCAACCTTCACCTCAAGATCAATCTCACATTCAAGTTAAACCTAAACCTAAAGTGAAACCTCAACCTAACCCTTGACAACAATTCAAGAATAAAGACCTCAGGATATTTTTATTACCTTTGATGACTCTGAGATTATTAAAGCTCCTGATGGTCCCCTTTACATTGCTGCAAGGATTTCTTAGATACCCACTTGTGGTTGTCTTGTTGATTCTACCTCCTTAGTCAATGATATCACTGAAGAAAATCTTGTTATGAAAAGTTTACAATGTGACTTCTATGATACATTAGATGTGTGGATTCAAACTTGTAATGGTTTTCTTTATCCATCATTTGGTTCTATTACCTTGTCGATTCCTACTTTTGATCAATTTCAAGTTAAGCTAGGTTTGCCTTGGTTGACTGCTATGCATGTCATTGCTTCCCCTATCCATAAGTGTCTTAAGTTCATTCATGATGGAAAAGTGAAGATGATCAGTCATAGTCTATATCAACCTTCTAGGCCTAGAGATTGTGCTGCTCTAGATTTCTTTTGGCCTTCCTTACCTAATTCATGTCCTCCTCAACCTGATAATTTTTTTTGATCATATCCAGCTTATAAGCACTGTAAGATTCTTCAATTAAGCATACCTTCTATGGATCTTAATCGTGGTCTTTTACCTACACCTTCGATACCTCCTTTAACTATGGCTTCTAGTTCTGTTAATCAAGTTCCTCCTACCAAACCTATCAAATATCTTGTGATTGTTCCTCCTATGGTTGATAATCCTATTGATCTTCCTAAAGAACTAGTGAAGGATCTTGTGATTGTTCCTCCTAGTTCTCACCCTATTTCCAAACAATCAAAACATAACTGATCTACTAATGAATGTCGTAAAAAGCATCATGCTCATGCTAAAGCTAAAAGATCTCTATTTTCTTCACATAATGTATTAGCATATGTTGTTACTAATAATGATGTTCACGTGCATGATTCTGATGATTCTATTCGTATCTTAGGTCCTATTTCAATTAATTTAGATGAAGAAGATACTCTTGATGATACTGATGATGTGAATGATGAATATGAGACTATTGACATTGACTTTGATTTGCCAAATATGCTTTCATCTCAATTAACTATTGCACCTAGTATCAAACATTATGATTCTCAAGAGGATCCTAGTTTGGAACTGGCTATCATTCCTACTATATTGGATATAGTTCCTCTTGTGAGTTACCCACCTTCCCTAAATTATATACAACAAGATGGGGAGAGTAGGCAACATGCTTGATTGGCTTGTCCTTCGTGGTAGCTTTGTTGTGTTTTCCTATTGTACTGTGCTTCTCTCATAATGTTTTTGCTAAATGTTGTTAGATTCTTTTATATGATCCTTGTTACTCAGTTGGTGCAAGGTGATGAAGGAATAAAAATTGTTGTTCAAATTCTTCTATATGTATCTCTATTCTTCTATGTGTTGTTCAATGTATGTTGTAAATATGCTACTATTCGTAAATCTTTCCTTGTGTAATCTGCTTGGATTAGAGATATGGTAGCACTAAATCCTTTTGGTCTCCATGTCCTGGTCTAAAAAGATTCTCTTCCTATACCTTATGTGATCTTTCCTCCTTTGTGATTGTAGTTCTACTTTCTTTGGGGAATGATGTCAATTCATTTGCAATAATATCATACATATATTATCTTATGATAATACTAACCCCATGGTAGGTAGATCCCTTCTGTGTTCTTTGTATGTTTTTGTGATATTTCCCTTGATTTGTCTTTGTCTGGGGGCATCTCGAGGTGGAAACGTAATCAGCGGAGTTGTTTATGTTTCTGTTAAAGCCATTTGTCCTGTTAAAGTGTCAGCAATGACTTTAACATGGGGGCATATGCTCTGCTCACTTATTGCACACACACACACTTATGAAAAATTCAAAACATGCTAAATCTTCTAAAGGTAATGCACATAAGTTGCTAAATCTTGAGGAAGATACGTGCCTCTAAATTTACTTTTCAAACTTTTTTTCCTATCTTTTTGGATTAAGAACTAATCCTTAAAGTATGGATTTATATTAGGATCTCTTGATCCCTCTAGTTTCAAGCACACATGTATTTTGATCCCTTAAGGTTAGAAGTGTCCTTAAGATTGGATCCCTTTTTTTTATTCTTATGGAATAGAATATTCCTAGGAATAAATTTTTGATGGGTTGAATAGTGTGTAGCCACATTCACTAGGCTGTTCAATTACATCTTTCCAATTGTGCCACTCTCCTATGTGATTCAGAATTGGACATAGGTTCTCATTGGGTGAGGTAGTCACACTTTTCTTTCTCTCTCTAGAGATGTCTCTCTTATTCGTGATCTAGGAGTTGATGAAGACTTGAGTCTTGGGGGCTTAGGATTTCTCTTTGTCCCTTAGATTATGATAATATTATCATGTTATTTTTTATCACCTTTACCAAGAGTTTGCATCAAGTCCATAGTCTTGCTAAAGTGGGGGCTTAATGTATCATCTTAAAATGGAAGCACTTCCATGTTAAGGGTGTTTATCCCTTTAAGTAAGTGGTTTTGGGTCATGTTAAGTGCCTTGATAGGATCTTTTCATGTATTTTCCTTTCTCCCTGCTTTCCAATTCTTCTACGTGCTTGATTTCTTCATTCTAGGTAAAATTAGGGTTAAGGTCTTAAGGGATTTCCCTATTTTTCCTCTTCCATAGCTTCATTTTCTAGGTAGGGTTTATTTATAGGACCTCCTATTCCTTCATCTCATCATTCTAAAGATTTTCTATCTAATCTGGACACTGGGTCCTGATTAGACCTAAAAATCTGCATTCTAGCACTGCCTGGCATCCCATCTGTTGATTCTGACTCTGTCTAGGTCAGACGTAAAAGTAAACCTTGACCCTAACTAGGTCAAGGTTGACCTCAACCTTGACCCTGACCAGGTCAAGGTTGACCTCAACCTTGACCCCAGTCAACCAAGATCTCAAAGTTCCATTTCCTGCTATTTTCTCCTTCGAGAATTTTATTCTCCGCTTCTGGGTCGACTGTTTCAGGCTCTGAAATGGTAAATCCTTAAATGATATTTAATTTAGGTCCATTTCTCTAAAGGTCAAGACTTAATTGGATTTAACTCTCTAAGGTGGCCCTTCTAGAGGAATGTATCCTAGATCACTATAAAAGGAGGCCTTCCTCTCTCATTTTCATCATCAAGTTTTACAATCAAGCATCTAGAGCTCTCAAGTGCAAGAAAGTCTTCAAGCATTCAAGTGTTCAAACATTTGTCCTCAAGGAGACCCATTGCTAGCCATTGAAGAACTCAATCTCTTTGGAGCCCCCTTGAAGATCCACCTTTCTCCATCCATTCAAGCCCTCACATGTGAAAAGATCAAATCAAGTTTGGTGTTGAAGATCAAGATACCATTGATTAGAGACATCTTTCCCTCCATTGAAGCATTCCTATTGCCGGATTTGATGATTTGAATCCTCTTCAAGGACTTGAACATAAGCAAGGTGATTTTGTTGGCAATTTGGCTAAGTGTGCAAACAAAACTTCAAAACACTTACACAAAATTGTGGCCAAATGTTATAAAACATATATACAATATCATACTCCATAGAATAACTCCCCCTATGAGTAACCTTCCTCAACATATTATC
This sequence comes from Chamaecyparis obtusa, assembly GCA_027943335.1. Taxonomy (NCBI): domain Eukaryota; kingdom Viridiplantae; phylum Streptophyta; class Pinopsida; order Cupressales; family Cupressaceae; genus Chamaecyparis; species Chamaecyparis obtusa. The sequence goes on from BSBK01002065.1 coordinate 202,889, forward strand.
AATTTTCTGCTATCTCTCCCCCTTTGAAAACAATGACAAAGATAGGGTGTACAAAAATTTCAATAAGAACTTGATACCTTGATATCTGCTATTACAAAGCCGGTAGGCTTGCAACATAGTCGCCAAACTCTGACTTCCATGATTCAAAGTCTGTCTCCCATATCTTCCTAATGGATTCAGAAACATTTAGTAGAGTACTCAATTCGTATGCTGCTATCTGACAAGCTTGCAGGGAATTAAAGCTAAACTTCTGAAAAGATGTCTTTTTTGAAAGACATTTCTCAATTTGGTCTTCAACAATTGAGGTCTTGATTGAGACATGCTCTCTCAAGATGTTAACCCTGATCATCTTTTTGTTTTTTTCCTCTACTAACATTCTGATTTCATCATTTAACTTCCTTATGTTCTTCTCCACAGAACTTATCTTTACATTAGGGCTTGTCAAGGTGTTTGTTTCAGCTATAATTGCATCTGTCTTCTCTCTAATGTTCTTATCTTCTTCAACTCTTAGGATTTCTAATTTTGTGCATTGTATATACAAACTCTTTCTAGTCTCAAAATGTTTCCTTAAATTCTTTATACACACATCCAAATTACCAATATCATTTTGAATATTTACACTTCAATTTTGTTGCATTTCTGCTTCATAGGCTTCCTGAACTTTTATTCTAGAAATATCCTTCAAGTTAGAAAATTCAGAGTCAAAAGAGTTCATTACCATTTTAGTTTTCTCAAGTGGATCTGATTCAGATACCTTAGTGCTGAGCACACTCTCAAGTTTCTCTGTCAAAACTCTAACTTTTCCTTCAAGGTCCTTCACCTTCTTATTCTTTCCAATAATTTTATTAAGAGATGTGATGAACTCAAGCTGATCATCATCTTCAACTTCTTTTCCAAGGTCTTCAAAAATTGAACCAATATGTCTCTTCTTACTGTCAGGTGCACTAATGTCTTCAACTGGTATAGAAGGTGCACTAGAGGTAGTGACCTCTGTCAAAATTTTCTTACCTTTAACTGTCTGCTCTGCTAGAACTAATTCAGATACAACTAGTGCTTCCTCTACCTCTGTATCCTTTTCTAATTCTATAACCTTCTCTTGCTCTCCTAAAGCCAAATTGTCATCAATGTTTCCTAGATCATAAAATACTGCATCATCTGACTCTAGTGTCACTTTGGTGCCTTCAATGTCCATTGATTCTTTACCAATATTGATATGTGAAGAAGATGGGACTTCTTTAATACCAAATTCCTCTATATTTTGTTCCTCTAATTGCTTCTGCTGAGGATCTAATTCAACATGCTTTCTTACAACTATATCTACAAGAACTTGCATTACTGCTTGCTTAGTTTCTTTATATACATCCTCCTTTTTACCTCCCATTATAAGGATTGTTCTTCTCTTAGTTCTCAATAAAGCTCCAAGAGGTTTCAAGATTCTCTTCAAATGATCTTCATCTTTAACTTCACAGAACTGTCTGATTGCATGTTCTCTCATTTTTATGTCCTCTTCTTGTGCTCTCTATTTTCTATTCACAAGTCTGTTATACAAATCTTCTGGGATCTTACCATGAATAGTGCTAAAATTCTTATCTATCAAAATCATATGTGTAATCATTGCATTTTAAAAATTTAATCTGTCAAATGATCCATATAGATCATAGAATTTATTTAACTTAGTGAAGTCTCCATGCTGCAATATATCTTCATTAACTCTTTCAATTCTTGGTTTCCAAGTTTTCTTCTTGACTAAAAATTCATCATCATCTTTAATTTCTACTACTTTTCTAGGTATAGGTGGTACAATCACTTTCTATCTCTTTTCAGGTCCTATTGCACTCACTTTTACTCTTTTTCTAGGAATAGGAGAAAAGGATTTTTCTCCTTCATCTTTTTCAGGTACTTCAACTTTTACCTTTACTGCAATAGGATCAACAGGGTCTGCACTAGACGCCATAGGTGGAACTAGAAGATTTTCACTTTGATTTAAGGCTTATGTAGTCTTCTTAGCTATGTCAAACTTGCAACCTAAATATCCTTTAACATTCTCAATGTGTAATACTCTGTCTGGTACAGATGATAGTGCTAGTTTGTCATCAATTTTAGCTGGTTCGACTAGTTCTTTCTTAATCTTACGTCTATTCTTATCCTTAACATTATGAACTATAGAAATATCCATCTTATCAACTGATTAAAGATCAAGAAATACCTCAACTTTTCAAATCTAGGGTTTCGGTATGATTAGCGCTACAAACTGCTTCAAAAATTCTTCAAATCGTCCTCAAATTGCTTTTTCTTCTTTCAAATCTCTTTTCAATTTTGTGTAAGTGTTTTGAAGTTTTGTTTGCACACTTAGCCAATTTTCGCATATGTTGCCACCAATGACAAAGGGGGAGATTGTTGGCAATTTGGCTAATGTGGATGCATAGATATTATCATTATGGAAACATATGATCTCTACTGAGAGTGCAGAATTTGGAATGCAAGTATGGCAAGTTGAAGGAAGAAATTGTCTAAGTATGGATACAGGGATCTTGACAAAGCACCCGATGAAGATTTAGTTGGTGACATCCACTGGAGCAATATTTTTGTTTGCGCAGTTAACTAAAGCTTCTACAAAGTATGAGGATACCCCATCTCAGTGCACATAAAGTTTGGAGAAGTACAAATGAAGTTATTCTAAGTTTACCGAAGATAGTTTTGCAGATAGAATAGTTTTGGAGACAATATTAGAGAAAGAGTTAAGGGATTATTTTTCTTGTCATAATAATGACTTAACATTATGAAGGGATGACATCCTATATACTTACCCTTGTATAAAGTTTTTTGAAGTCGACCATATAAAGTTATTAGCTCTAATAACTCATATATTAGGCATACTTGAAATGTAATGATAAAGTAGTTTTAGAGTGTGAAAAGAAAGAATAGGATAACTTGCGAAAGTTGTATATTGTGATAGTAGCAAAGGCTATTGATGCAAAGTTGTAAGTAGTACCATATTACAGTCAGAAACATTTTGTATTGCCTGTTTGGGTAGTGAGCTCAGCTGGTGATCAGATTTTGTAAATCTAACTCCTAACAAGGTTAAGGCTTCTAACAAGGCCTAAAGTCCTTTAACCAGGACAAATCTACTATATATTGTAAACTGACTCTTAACAGGGTCCAATATCCCTAACAGGATACTTTTGATTAGTGATCTTTCTGGGTACCATTCCCACTGGGGTTTTCCCTTGGCCAGGGTTTCCTCGAGAACATATCATGTGTTATCAGTTCTTTCTATTTACTGCTATGTTTTTTAATCAACTTGATAATCTTTGTATGCACTAAAGTAATCTGTTATATCCATAACTGGGCAAAAGTAAAAGTTTATAAAATACTGATTCACCCCCCCCTCTTAGTATTTCCTATTTCTAACAGATTTGTTTCAATTACTTTGTTTATGATACATACATTTCAATTCTATTTCAAGGTTAATTCCTAAATTGGGGTTTGACCAAGGCAAACCCCCCATACATCCAAAAACACCATTTTTCTTGTAGGTATAGGTGTGGAATCTTTGATTTGAGAGTGAATTGGGATACCCTTTTCAGCAATCTTTCAACATCCGTGAATAGAATTGGAATTGGACATCAGGATAAAAATGTGGTCATTGACCTTTTAAAAAGGTAAAGGTCGACATAACTGAATCTGAGGAAAGGATTTCTAGGTTTTGTTTGGTTCGTCATTTTCAATCTAGAACAAGTGACGAAATCTGCAAAAACTTCATATAGAGACCAGAATTGAGTATTTTCTAGATCTGCCCTAACTTGAAGGTTAGTATTTGCAATTAAATTATTTCAATTCCATGCATACCATATTCTTCCTAGGGAAACATTAGATTGATTCTTCTTTCCATATTTTCAATCAAATTGATTCAATTTTGTATTAGCCTTTTAGGTTGATCAAATTGGATCTCCTTGTTGGGAATTTGGGTTTTCGAATTGATCTCATATTTCCCCACATCCCCATATAAGGTTGAATCCATTTTAACCTTATATACATACATACATATACACACACACACACACCAGAAATGAAACCATTAGATTTTTAACAAATAGATTTATCCAATTTAGAATACCCAAATACTAAACTTAACACGTGTATCAAAAAGTTTGGTTCCGCATCCTAGGACTTTTCTTGAAGCCATATAAAGATTTCTTCAATGCAAAAACCAAATTTCTTTTCCCTTTTACCATATATAACTCTAGATGTGTCATACAAATATCCTCCTCTAGATCACGTTGAAGGAAAGTCATTTTCACCTCCATTTTCTCAACCTCTAAATAATAGGCAAAAACTTTAGAAAAAAAAAATATTATGGATGTCATTTTTACAACATGAGAAAATATCTTGCCACAATCAATATGCTCAACTTGAGAGTGGCCTTTCACAATTAATTTTTCATTCAAATTAGGGTTTTACTTGGTTCTAAGCACTTGATTGGTCAATGCAATAGATAGTTTCATAAATGATTATAAACAAGGTTCTTCATCACTCACATGCTCGTGAAAGGGTGAATCTCACCAAAATATAAATGTAAAGAAAATTTTTGGGAAATTATTGACTAAGTTTTAATGCTTCTTAGTTGACCCCAATCATACATGATGAAAGAGAAAGAACAACAAGTTGTTCTCAAAATTTGAATTTGTTTGTTTCCATTGATTTCTCACTATATGCACACTACAAGTCCTCCATATGATCCCTTATTCAAGAGTGTAGTCAATTGGTACTTCCCTCATTCCTAATCATTTACATTCTTGCCTATAAACTCCTCTGTAAAATGTGTATTGTAGTGTCATAATTTAATTTGGGTTACATGCTCAAGATCACAACTATTTAATAAGCAATCAATTGTTTATATACAAAGACAACCATGTATGCACTTAAGATTTCTTCCTTTAGTTTCAATAAAATAGGACAATTGTTTCTTTCACTAATATATTAACATATTATTATTCCTAACTAGAATAGACTAATGGACTCATAATTCTTCTTTTGTTTTCTTTACAAGAAGGACAAACAAATAATAATTTTATTGCTCAGTTAACATGCAGTTGTTACTAATAAGAAAAAACTTATTTCCACTAAATACCTATTTTCATTATTTTTTAAATAAAGGGTATGTGCAAGATCATGAGGGGCCAAACTATGCCCTTAAGTGGCAATGAAAAATCAGCAAATCAGGGTTAGTCAACTTGACGTGAAAATTTGAACTAGCTATCAACCTAATACCAAAAAGTTGTAAGAATAGAATCTGTAGGAAATTGAATTTAGTCTCTAAACTACTAGGGATTTTCTAAAAGAAAATTAATATAATTGGTGAAAAGTATAGATTTCAATGCAGCAATACAAAAATTTTAGGAAAAAAATAAGAAGCAGGCATATGTCTGACCACCTTAATCATGATCAAATGATAATTTTTTTTTATAAGATTTTATATATAAGTAGTAGACTCATGCCCAGATGTGACACATATTTTTTTGTAATTTTTTTCCAAAAACATAATTAATTATGAATTTTATGCTACAACATTTTTACAATAAAATAACTCCTGTGTGTGACCACCTTAACTCATTCAAAACTTTACAAATTCAATTTTATTTTTTTTCCTTATAGTAGGTGAAGCATAGAATGTGATGCATTTTTTGAATTTCAAAAATGTTATACCATCTAAAAGTTATAGCCATTTCTCAATCAGTATATAAATCAGCACTTTACAGGTAACTGAATTAGAAAATAACTAATAATTACTTACCGAATTCAAAATTTGACAACAATTATATCAATAGAAAGTTGATAATCTCCTTAAAACACCCTTTTAGTTTCATCAGATTTGGGTAAAAAAAAATGTCAGCTACATGTTTGAAGTCTAGAACTCAGCGAAATAGGGGAAAAACATGTTTTTGTGACATTTGAAGAGTTGAGTAGGTAGGTTTGGTGAACAAAGCAATACCAAGCCTAATCGGGTACCCGATTTTTTCAAGTACTCGAAAATCCCAACATAATTTTGAATTTTAAATTTTCCCTCCCCTTTCTCCCTCTTAATTTATTTCCAACCCCTTTCTCCTTCCAATTTCTCCATACTTCAATATATTATATATCAAAAATGATATATTAGATTATATATTATATATATTAAATATTAAATAGTATCTATTATATATTAAATATTATGTAATATACATTTTACATTAAATATTATATAATATATATTAATAATAAATGCTACATTATACATCATATATTATATATTATTTTATATGTATTATATATTAATATGTATTTTACAATATATCACATGATATCTTCATATTTAAATTGTATATAATATATATTCTATATTATAATACAAATATATATATATATATATATATATATATATATATATGTATATATATATATATATATACATATATATATATATATATATATATACATACATATATATATATATATATATATATATATATATATATATGTATGTATATATATATATATATGTATATATATATATATATATGTATATATGTATATATATATATATATATATATATATATATATATATATATATATATATATATGTATGTATATATATATATATATATATATATATATATATATATGTATGTATGTATATATATATATATATATATATATATATATATATATATATATATATTAATACATAGGTTAATTACACCACTATAAGGCATCCAAAAGGTTTCCAAAGGGGTCATAGAGGGTTCCTATGGGTCCTAACGCTTGAGAAAGTGTATTAGGACCACTTAGGTCCCTATGTAACTCCCAACAACACATTAGAGCACTGAATTGTGTGTCAAGGGGTCGTACGACCCCTTGGGAAAACTTTAGTGTTGAAATGTGTCAAAAGCGATCATGGGGACTTCCTAGGGGTCCTAATATGCCTTATCACTCCTTAAGACCCCTAGGAAGTCCACATGACCCCTTTTAACACATTTCAACACTTAAGTCTGTCCCAAGGGGCCGTATGACCCCTTAGGACACACTTCAGTGTTTTGATGTGTCGAAAGGGGTCAGGGGGACTTCCTACAGGTCCTAGTATGATATATCACACATTAGGACCCCTAGGAAGTCCTGATGACTCCTTTTGACACATTTCAAAACTCAAGTGTGCTCCAAGGGGTTGTATGACCCCTTACGACACACTTGAGAGTTCTAATGTGTCAAATGGGGATCATGGGGACTGCTAAGGGGTCCTAACACATGATAAGGCATACTAGGACCCCTAGGAAGTCCCCATGACCCCTTTTGAAACATTTCAACACTCAAGTGTGTTCCAAGGGGTTGTATGACCCCTTAAGACACACTTGAGTGTTCTAATGTGTCTAAACGGAGCATGGGGGCTCCCTAGGGGTCCTAGTACACCATATAACACATTAGGACCACTAGGAATTCTTCATGATCCCTTTTGACACATTTAAACACTCAAGTGTGTTCTGAGGTGTTGTATGACACCTTAGGACACACTTGAGAGTTCTATTATTTTGAAAGGGGTCATGGGGACTTCCTAGTGGTCCTAACACATGATAAGGCATACTAGGACCCCTAAGAAGTCCCCATGACCCCTTTTGAAATATTTCAACACACAAGTGTTTCCCAAGGGGTCGTATGACCCCTTAGGACACACTTGAGTGTTCTTATGTGTCAAAGGGGGTCATGGGGACTTCCTAGGGGTCCTAGTATGCCTTATCACATGTTACAAACCCTATGAAGTCCACATGGCCTCTTTCGACACATTTCAACACTCAAGTGTGTCCCAAGGGGTCATATGACCCCATAGAATGCACTTGATTGTTTTCATGTGTCAAAAGGGGTCATGTGGACTTCCTATGTGTCCTAGTACACCTTATCATACTTTATGACCCCTAGGAAGTAGTGATGACCCCTTTTGACACATTTCAACACTCAAGTGTGTCCCAAGGGGTCGTATGACCCCTTATGACACACTTGAGAGTTCTAATATGTCAAAAGGGGTCATGGGAACTTCCTAGGGGTCCTAGTATGCCTTATCACATCTTAGGACCCCTAGGAAGTATTCATGACCCCTTTTGACACTTTTCAACACTCAAGTGTGTCCTAAGGGGTCGTATGACCCCTTATGACACACTTGAGAGTTCTAATATGTCAAAAGGGGTCACAAGGACTTCCTAAGGGTCCTATCCTGTGATAAGGCATACTAGGACCCCTAGGAAGTCCCCATGACCCCTTTGGACACATTTCAACACTCAAGTGTGTCCCAAGGTGTTGTATGACCCCTAAGGACATAATTGAGTGTTCTAATGTGTCGAAATGGGTCATGGCCACTTCCTAGGGGTCCTAGTATGCCTTATCACATGTTAGGACCCCTAGGAAGTCTTGATGACCCTTTTTGACATATTTCAACACTGAAGTGTGTTCCAAGGGGTCCTATGACCCCTTAAGAAACACTTGAGAGTTATAATGTGTCGAAAGGGGTCATGGGGACTTCCTAGGGGTACTAAAGTGTGATAAAGCATACTAGGACCCCTAGGAAGTCCCCATGACCTCTTTTGACACATTTCAACACTCAAATGTCTCCCAAGTGGTTGTATAGCCCCTTAGGACACACTTGAGTATTCTCATGTGTCAAAAGGGGTTATGGGGACTTCCTAGGGGTCTTAGTATGTCTTATCATGTATTAGAACCCCTAGGAAGTACTGATGAGCTATTTTAACACATTTCAACACTCAAGTGTGTCTGAAGGGGTCATATGACACTTGAGAGTTTGAATGTGTTGAAAGGGTCATGGGGAATTCATAGGTGTCCTAGTATGTCTTATCACATGTTAGGACCCCTAGGAAGTCCCCATGACCCCTTTTAACACATTAGAACCCTCAAGTGTGTCCTAAGAGGTTGTAGGACCCCTTTAGACACACTTGAGGGTTCAATTGTGTCAAAAGGGGTCATGGGGACTTCATAGGTGTCCTAGTACACCTTATCACATGTTAGGACCCCTAGGAAGTCCCCATGACCCCTTTTGACACATTGGAATTCTTGAGTGCTACCACCCCTTTAGACACACTTGAGCATTCCAATATGTCAAAAGGGGTCATGGGGACTTCCTAGGGGTCCTAACACATGATAAGGTGTACTTGGACCCCTAGGAAGTCCCCACATGCCATTTTGACATATTTGAACACTCAAGTGTGTTCAAAGGGGTCTTATGACCTCTTAGGATAGACTTGAGGTTTCTAATATGTCGAAAGGAGTCATGGGGACTTCCTATGGGTCCTAATGTGTGATAAGGTGTACTAAGACCCGCATGAAGTCTCCATGACCCCTTTTGACACATTTCAACACTAAAGTGTGTCCCAAGAGGTTGTATGATCCCTTATGACACACTTGAGTGTTTTGATGTGTCAAAAGGGGTCATGTGGACTTCCTAGGGGTCCTAGTATGTGTTATCATGTGTTAGGACTCCTACAAAGTCCCCATGACTCCTATTGACATATTGGAATGCTTAAGTGTTTCCTAAGGGGTTGTACGACCCCTTCAAACAAACTTGAGTATTCAAATGTTTCAAAAAGGGGTCATGGGGACTTCCTAGGGGTACTAGTATGCCTTATCACATGTTAGGACCCCTAGGAAGTCCCCATGACCCCTATTGACACATTGGAATACTCAAGTGTGCTCTAAGGGGTCCTACAAGACATTCAGACATAGTTGTGCATTCAAATGTTTCAAAAGAGGTCATGGGGACTTCCTAGGTGTCCTAACACATGATAAGGTGTACTAGGACCCTTAGAAGTCCCCATGAACCATTTTGACATATTTGACTCATGAAGGGGTCCTACGACCACTTAAGACACACTTGAGGGTTCTAATGTGTCAAAAGGAGTCATGAGGACTTCCTAGGAGTCCTAACATGTGATAAGGTGTACTAGGACCTAAACAATGTCCCCATGACCCTTTTTGACACATTTCAACACTCAAGTGTGTCCCAAGGGGTTTCATGACCCCTTATGACATACATGAGTGTTCTCATGTGTCAAAAGGGGTCATGGGGACTTTCCAGAGGTCCTAGTACACCTTGTCACATGTTAGGACCCTTAGGAAGTCTCCATAACCCCTATTGACATATTGGAATGCTCAAGTGTGTCCTAAGGAGTCATATGGCCCCTTCAAACACACTTTAGCATTCAAATATTTCAAAATGGGTCATGAGGACTTCCTACGAGTACTAGCATGCCTTATCACATGTTAGGATCCCAAGGAAGTCACCATGATCCCTATTGACACATTGGAATGCTCAAGTGTGTCCTAAGGGGTCCTATGACCTCTTTGAACATAGTTGTGCATTCAAATGTTTCAAAGGTGGTCATGGGGACTTTCTAGGGGTCCTAACAAGTGATAAGGCATACTAGGACCACTAGGAAGTCCCCATGATCCATTTTGACATATTTGAACCCTCAAGTGTGTTCGAAAGGGTCCTACAACCCCTTAGAAAACAATTGAGGGTTCTAATGTGTCAAAAGGAGTGATGAGGATTTCCTAGGATTCCTAATGCGTGATAAGTTGTACTAGGACCCGGATAAAGTCCCCATGACTCTTTTTGACACATTTTAACACTCAAGTGTGTCCCAAAGGGTCCTATGACCCCTTATGACACACTTGAGTGTTCTCATGTGTCAAAAGGGGTCATGGGGGCTTCTTAGGGATCCTAGTATGCATTATCATGTGTTAGGACCCCTAGGAAGTACCCATGACCCCTATTGACACATTGGAATGCTCAAGTGTGTACTAAGGGGTCCTACAACCCCTTCAAACACACTTGAGCATTGAAATGTTTCATAAGGGGTCATCGAGACTTCCTAGGGGTACTATTATGCCTTATCACACAATAGGACCCCTAGGAAGTCCCCGACCCCTAGGAAGTCCCCATGACCCCTATTGACATATTGGAATGCTCAAGTGTGTCCTAAGGGTTTCTTCAACCCCTTCGGACATAGTTGTGCATTCAAATATTTCAAAAGGGGTCACGAGGACTTCCTAAGGGTCCTAGTATGCCTTATCATGTGCTAGGACCCGTAGGAAGTCCTCATGACCCCTTTTGACACATTAGAACCCTCAAGTGTGTCCTATGTGATCCTATGACCCCTTTGGACACACTTGAGGGTTCAAATGTGTCAAAAGGGGTCATGGGATCTTCTTAGGGGTCCACTCTGTAGGACACACTTGAGGGTTATAATGTGTGAAAAGGGTTCATGGAGTCTTCCTAGGGGTCCTATTATGCCTTATCATGCGTTAGGACCCCTAGGAAGTCCCCATGACTCCTTTTGACATATTAGAATCCTAAAGTGTGTTCCAAGGGGTCATAGGATCTCTTCAGACACACTTGAGGGTTCAAATGTGTCAAAAGGGGTCATGGGGAATTTCTAGGGGTCCACCCCTTAGGACACACTTGAGGGTTCTAATTTGTCAAAAGGGGTCTTTCAGACTTCTTAGGGGTCTTAGTATGCCTTATCATGCATTAGGACCCCTAGGAAGTCCCCATGACTCTTATTGACATATTAGAACCCTCAAGTGTGATCCAAGGGGTTGTAGGACCCCTTCACACACACTTGAGGGTTCAAATGTGTCAAAAGGGATCATGGGGACTTTCTAGGGGTCCTAGTATTCCTTATCACATGTTAGGACCCCTAGGAAGTCCCTGTGACCTCTTTTGACACATCAGAACCCTCAAGTGTGTCCTAAGGGGTCATAGGGCCCCTTCAAACACATGTGAGGGTTCAAATGTGTCAAAAGAAGTCATGGGGACTTCATTGGGATCCTAGTATGCCTTATCACATGTTAGGACCCCTAGGATGTCCCCATGACTACTTTTGACACATTGGAATGCTCGAGTGCTACCACCCCTTCAAACACACTTGAGCATTCTGATGTGTCGAAAGGGGTCATGGGGACTTCCTAGGGGTCCTAATGCGTGATAAGGAATACTAGGACCCCTAGGGGTCCTAATGCATGATAAGGCATACTGGAACCCCTAGGAAGTCCCTATGAACCATTTTGATATATCTGAACCCTCAAGTGTTTCTGAAGGGGTCTTATGACCCCTTAGGACACACTTGAGGTCAAAAGGAGTCATGGGGACTTCCTAGGGGTCCTAATGCATGATAAGATGTACTAGGACCCGTATGAAGTTTCCATGATCCCTTTTGACACATCTAAACCCTCAAGTGTGTCCTTAGGGGTCCTATGACCCCTTTAGACACACTAGAGGGTTCACATGTGTCAAAAGGGGTCATGGGGAATTTCTACTAGTCCTAGTATGCCTTATCACACATTAGGACCCTTAGGAAGTCTGCATCAACCCTTTTGACACACCCCTTCAGACACACTCGAGCATTTCAATGTGTCAAAAGGGATCATGGGGACTTCTTAGGGGTCCTAACGCCTGATAAGGCATACTAGAACCCATAGGAAGTCTCGGTAAGCCCTTTCGACATACAATTTAACTATTATGATATATATATATATATATATATATATATATATATATATATATATATATATATATATATATATATATATATATATATATATATATATATATATATATATATATATATATATAAGATATTATTATATATAATATCTATTAATATATAATTATATCTATAATACATGTTAAAATATATATAAAATAATTACATAATAGCCCTTAAACATTATATATATATAAATATAATATAAGTTCGTTAAATATAGTTATTCACAATACATATTAATATAAAAAAATATATTAATATAAAATATATATTAATATATAATTATATATATATAATATATATTAAAAAATATATTAAAATATTTACATAATAGCCCTTAATACCCCTTAATACAATTTAAAACCCCTAAGATATTATAATATAAAATATATAAATTAATATATAATTATATATATAATACTGTAGACTAGGATTTGAGCGTGCACCTAAACCTGTTTTGAAGGCCAAAGACAAACAAATGTCATAGCATATAATCAAATCAAATTTAATGGTAAACAAAATAAAATCAAAGCCACCTCAGTTTAAGCTTAAAATGGATGCGCCCATGCACCGTTTGATATGCTTAGATATAGATGGATGTGGGTGTGCAAACTCAAGCACTTGGAGCATGCAAGATAAATGATGATTTGAGGATCAAGAAGACCCAAAATGACACAAAATAGGTATGAGGAACCTATTTTGCCTCAAAGGCCTCAAGAACACACAAATATGTAAAGCTAAAAGATGAACTAAGATTGATTAAACAAGAAATGAATCTATGTTAATCCAATTAAGCTAATTTAGATGTGATTTAAGCTTGGAAATGATCTAAAATGATTAATTTATGCTTATGCTAGAATGAAAATGGCATTATAACTTTGCTATTGAGTTTGAGAGTTGAAAGATGATTTGCTTTAGGAAGTGAGGGTATTTATAGGATTTCTAAAGGCTTGGGGTAGGAGGATTGAAATCTTTAAGAGAGGCCAAGATTCACTCAAAGGGAAGCACATGGATTGTGCTAGTTCTCAGCCAATCAGGAGGTGACACATGTCACAAGGTGAGTGGATGAAGGGAAGGGCAAAGAGGAGTCAACAAAGGGGGCTCCAAGCTCATAACTCTCCAAATAAATGCTTGTAAGAGCAATGAATGGGCTTTAAGAGGCTTTGAAGACTTTGGGGAAGCAATAAATGCTTTGTGGTTGAGATATTTGGAAGGAAAGACTTTGCTTTGGTTTAGGAAAGTCTTAAGCTTGGTTAGGATTGCACAAAGGTTTAAGGGTAGGATTAGGATTAGATTAGGACAAAAAAAAGGATTAGGATGGGTGAAGAGGGTGGATTTGAGAAGATTCTAGAAGAGTCTAGATTTCTCCTTAGTTTCATGGAATAAAAGTTATTCATTCCAAAAGCTTAAGTTTTAGGAATATTTATTAAAATATTTTCAATAAATATGAAAATTAAATATTTAACCTTAATTAAATATTTAACCTTGGGATTAGGGTTAGAAAAGATGGGATTATCCTTTTAATCGAAATTAAGAAGGGATTAGAAGATTTTGGAAGAGGTTAGTGGTCTTAAGGAAATTGGCCAAGTTTGGGATAAAAAATAAATTAATTTATTTTTTGAAGTTTTATGGTCAATTTATTAAATAAATAATTAATAAATTAGGGATAATGTCCAAATGACATTTTTAGGCTAGATTCCTTAATTAAAGATTTTTAATTAAGAGAGAGGGATTTAATGCCATAAAAATAAATAAATTAATTAAATAATTAATTAATTAATAAATGATGATGTCATCAAGGATTTTTAGAAAACAAAAATAATTTATTTTTTGAAAGATTTTTCGGTGTCTACATTTTGCCCCTCTTTGATGCGATGCCGCAAGTGGCATGGCGTCAAAGACAAGAAAACAAGATGCCGAGGCTAGAATCAGAAGAAGAGGGTATGACGCCTTGGTGGACTAGAAGAAAGAGGAACATGCCCCGGTGGGACAAAATCATGGAAGATGCGCCCAGTGGGACAAGGAAAAAGAGGGATTACGCCCTGGGACAGAGTGTGCCCGGTGGGACGAGGAAGGAAAGGCCTAGGAAGAAAGGGGAGATAAATAACCTCACTTCTAAGAACAAATATGGATGATATGCAAGATGAGATGGAAATGCAAGATGCAAGATGCAGCTGTATGCAAAGATGCAAGATTAATCTATATGATAAATGCAAGGGACCAGATAGCTCCAAGTGCAAACAGGAGTGCACAACCTAGATTTAATATAGCTATGTTAGAGACCTGCCAAGGATACTGGGATCACAAGGCCTGTTAACAACGTCGCAGAGGACTGACTAGGACTGATGCTAAACAAACACACAAGGTTGCCCCAACATCACACATGAAGCGCAGAGGCGACATGGCGGAACTGATGTTGAAGGAACCACAAACACACAACTGACTCACAGGCAGAAGCGAAAGATCAAAAGACCTTGCCCCAGATTATCCGCACACGCAGCACACCGTGATATAAAGAATCGTGGTGACCCTGGTGGGATAAAGAGAAGCCAAAAAAGATTAACAAGACCCAAAGGACAAAAATCCAAGATCAAAATGATAACTCCAAAAAGACATCCTTTGCCAAGGAGAGAGATTAGGTTTGATTGATGGTGGGAAGATTGGTCGGACAGGAGGAATGATATATCCTCAGGGACCAGGATGGAAGATTAGGTCAGACAGGAGGAACGATATATCCTCAAGGACCCATGGGTTGGTGAGAGAATAAGTGTAGTTGTTCACTGGCAAAAGCTGAAGTTCAAGGAATAATCAGGATGAGCAAGGATAAGTCGACAATTGATGTTGCTGAAGCACAAGGCCCGAGTGGGACTAAAAGTTTTCTGAGGCTGAGGATGGGACAAGATATTTGATCAAATGCTGCTGCAGGACGGACAAAGGTTATGTACAACAAGGAGGAATGATATGCACAAGGGATATGTACAGAAGCTCAGGATTGGGGATAGGAAGATCACACTCAGCGGGACTCTCACTAGGACGGAGACAAGAAGGATAAATACAGGGAGGACTGCGCTGTACATGAAAGGGATAAGGATATGGTACAAGATATGGTACAAAGCTTTGGAATAGGATATGGATTGCAAATGGGTTGGAGGAAGATGGAAGCTGAATGCTTGGAAGATAGGGGAGATGGAACTGCTGGGAGATCTGTTATGGATGGAGGAAGAGGACGGTAGCTGAAAGGACAACTGAATAGATAAATAGCTCAGTTTGCTATGTTGTCACCTGTTTGCCAGGTTTTCACCAACATACTTGTCCAAGGTGCTTGAATTGCCAAGTTTTCACCATTGGATGATTATTTTCTCTTTCTCTTTTCTTTTTTTTCTTTTCTATTTTTCTTCTTTTTTTTTTTGCTTTTTTGCTTTTTTGAATGTTTTTGCTTTTTTGAATGTTTTTAGATTTTTTGATATATGCAGGATTAGGTTCAGGCATAGAACCTCTTCAGATGGATGATGTTGATAGAATCATTCAAGGGCTCGCCTTCTGGTGTTGATAGCTGATAGGCACCGGAGCCAAAGGATGCGGTGACAACATAGGGGCCCAACCAAGTAGGCTCAAACTTGCCTTTCTTTTCTCTATTTGCTAGGACCTTCTGATTTTCTTTAAGGACCATGTCACCAACCTGGAATTGTCTAGGATGGACCTTTTTGTTATAACTCCTTTTAAGTTGATTCTGGTATGCAACCAAGTGATCGTAAGCTTGCTGTCTCTTTTCATCTAGCAGATCTAGCTGTGTGAGCCAGGCCACATGATAGTCTTCATCAGTTGTATAGTTCTTCATGGAGACGCGCAAGGATGGGAGCTCAACCTCGATCGGTAGAATGGCTTTAGCACCATATACAAGGGAGTATGGGGTGGTGCTTATGGGAGTGCGATAAGAAGTGCAATAGGCCTAGAGGGTGGGATTAATTTGGAGATGCCAGTCACGACCAGAATCATTGACAACCTTCTTGAGGATTTTCAAGATAGTTTTGTTAGTTGCCTCAGCTTGGCCATTTCCTTGAGGGAAATATGGACTGGAGAAATGGTGATGGATGTGGATTCTGGCACACAGATCATCCACATGCTGGTTTTCAAAAGGTGTGCCATGGTCTGTGAAAATGGTAGATGGTATGCCGAAGCGGCAAATGATATGGTAAAGGATGAACTTGGATATTTGGATGCCAGTAGTAAGGGTGAGCGGAATCACTTCAACCCATTTGGTAAAGTACTCTGTGGCTGTTATGATATACTTGTGTCCATCTGAAGAGAGGGGGGTGATCAAGCCAACGAGGTCGAGGCCCCAACATGAAAAAGGCCACGGTGGTGCAATAGGCTGTAGATCCTGTGCTGGTGCATGTATCAAATTGGCATGCTGTTGACATGGGAGACATTTCTTGACAAATTCACATGCATCATGTTCCATTGTTGGCCAATAATATCCAACTCTAAGCAGCTGCTTTGCTAGAACCATGCCACTCATGTGGGCACCGCAAATTCCAGCGTGAACTTCTTGTAAGGCCAGGACGGCCTCGTTTGAGTCTAAACATCGAGATAGGACATTGTGATACCCGTGACGATATAGGGTGTTGGCTACAAGAGTGTAGCGGGAAGCTCTGTGAATAAGGTTTTGGCGTTGGTTATTGGTGAGATGGGGAGACATGATACCATTTTTTAGATATGCATGGATTTTGTGGTACCATGGGGATTGGGGACCAACCAAGACACACACCATGTCTGCATCGGCATTCTCATAAGCTGGTGAATGTAGCTGCTCGACTAGAAATTCATATTGTGTTGCGTCATGTGGGATTTCCAATAAAGATCTGATGGTTTCCATTGCATCTGCTGCTTTGTTCTGAAGCCTTGGGATCTGATTGAATTGTAGATGTAGGAAATGCTCTTTCAGTTTACCCACCAGTTTCTTGTAGGGTAGCAATTTGTCATCCTTTGTCTGATATTCATCTAGGACTTGTTTGATAATCAGCTGTGAATCTCCAAATACTTGTAATTCTGTGATGTTCCATTGGATAGCTGTTTTGAGACCTAAGATGAGTGCCTCATATTCTGCAATGTTGTTGGTACAGGGGAATCCCAATTTGAATGATTTTGCAATATAGTCACCTTGAGGTGTGACGAATAGGATTCCTGCCCCAGAGCTATGGGATGTGTTGGAACCATCAAAGTATAGTTTCCACATGGGTTACTCTTCAATCATGCATAAGTGTTCATCAGGGAATTCCATGATTAGTGGATAGGCATCCACCAGTGGTGCTTCTACTAGTTGATCGGCAATGACTTGCCCTTTGATTACTTTGCGATCTACATACTGAATGTCAAATTCGCTGAGTAACATGACCCATTTTGCCATACGGCCTGTGAAGGTTGTCCTTGATAACAGATACTTAAGAGGGTCCACCTTTGATATGAGCTTGATTGTGTGGCTAAGCATGTAATGTCTAAGTTTTTGAGTGGCAAAGACCACTGCTAGGCATGCTTTCTCCATGGGTGAATAGTTAAGCTCATAGCCCACAAGAGTGCGACTGATGTAGTAGATAGCTCATTCTCTATTTTCATCATCATGCTGTGCTAGGAGTGCCCCTAGTGCTGTAGCTGTTGTTGAGATGTAAAGGATGAGTGGGCATCCTGAAACCAGTGGTACTAGGATTGGAGCATTAGCTAGATACTCTTTGAGCTTATCAAAGCTTCTTTGACATATGGGATCCCACTTGAAGTTGGTGTCTTTGCATAAGAGATGTGTGAATGGTTGGCACTTGTCTGCTAGTTGTGAGATGAACCGCCGTACTGATTGAAGCTTGCCCTGTAGGCTTCTGAGATGTTTGAGATTTCTTGGTGGAGGCATCTCTGTTATTGCTTTTACCTTTTTAGGATCAATCTCTATGCCTCGTCTAGAGATGATGAAGCCTAGAAGCTTGCCAGATGTAACACCAAAGACACATTTCTTAGGATTAAGCTTTAAGCCATAATGATTCAGACGATCAAACACACATTCTAGGATGTTGAGGTGTTCATCCCTTGTTTTGGATTTTGCAAGGATATCATCCACATAGTCCTCAAGGATCTTGTGGATCATGTCATGAAAAATGGCTGTCATTGCTCGCTGATATGTTGCTCCTGCATTCTTTAGCCCAAATGGCATCATGTTGTAGCAGAAGGTACCCCATGGGGTTGTGAATGTTGTTTTATATTGATCTACTTCTGCTATATGAATTTGATTGTAGCCTGAAAATCCATCCATGAGTGATAGCATTTCATGACCCGCTGTGAGGTCTACAAGCATGTCTATGTTTGGCAATGGGAAGTCATCCTTAGGACATGCCTTGTTCAAGTCCCTGAAATTAGTACAGATTCTGATGTCACCAGAAGGCTTTGTGACTGGCACCATGTTAGAGATCCACTCTGAATAATCTATTGCTCTGATGATCTTAGCTTGAAGGAGCTTCTCAAGCTCTGCTTTGACGAGCAATGCTACCTTTGGATGCATTTTCCTTAGCTTCTGCTTCACTGGCTTGACATTTGGATCTACTGATAGATGATGAACAACAAGGTTTGGATCAAGCACAGGCATGTGGGCGTATGACCATGCAAAGTTGATGATGGATTCTTTGAGCAAGGCACCAAGAGCGATTTCTTCTCCTTCTGTTAAGTTGACTGCAATGTGAGTGATCCTTGGACATTCTTCTGTTCCCAAGTTGATTGGCTTGGTCTCCTCTATGATGATTGGTGACTGCTCTGGTCTATAATCTTGGATAGGGGGAAGAGGCAAGGCTTCATCTTCTAGCACCAGAATTGCTAGGTTTCCACTAGAAGATACACCCTTTATTTTTACTATTTTAGAATCAGAATGTGCCCCAAGGGGGTTTTCACATAAAGACTCATGATGTTCTTTTGCTATTTCATTTTTGTGACTAAAGCTTGCCTCTTCCCCAAAATATCCTTTTGGCTGAAGCTAATAGACAGAGGTTGATGTTGGATCCTGATTGCTTGCTGGACCTGATGCCCCCATGAATTCTAGGAGTGCTTGTGCGCTTTGGAACTCATTGATGTGTGCGATGCTTGGTTGGTCCCAATCTATGAGGTTGGGGTTTGTGAGGGGAAGATCTATGAGGTTAATGGAGATTTGTTGGAGAACAGAAGTCCCCAAGAGGGTGTCGTCGGCAAAGATATCATCATAGGATCGGATGTCTTTCTCTTCGAGGATGTCTTTGATTTCCACAAGGTCATCCTGGCTATTCAAAAAATTCACGTTGGTCATGTTAGTGCCCGCAGTTATGGTATTGGGCTCTTGTTCAAGTAGGCGAGGGGTATTAAAGCCAAGTCCTTGCTGTTCTGGATTCTGGGATGGTATGATAGGAAAAAAATTTCCATCCTCTTGTGGTCCTAGACCATCACCCTGATAGTTATATTGTTCTGTGACATTCTTGTAGGGGATTGGGTATTTCTCTTTGAAGTACTCAAGAAGTTGCGTGTCACGGGATGGGGGATCTTTGTATAACCATTTGTTAATATCTGGATCCATTTCTTTGCTGTTGATGGTACCATGAGACTCAAAAGTCATGTTTCCGATTTGCTTGAGCTTATAATGTTCCTCAACAGGCTTGTTTTGACAACTTGGGCGCCCTTGAGTATGTGGATCATGTGGAAGAGCTCCTACAACAAATGCATCACTGAGGCTGTATTCACCACAACCCTGGTTGTTGATCTTGATGGATGATAAGGTGGAAGAAAGGATGGTCTCTGGATCGCGATCAGATCAGGATGAGCTAGCAATAGAAGTACCAATATTGGTTCCAGGACAATGAGTAGAATGAGGGAAAGATGCTTCCATCGCAAGGCAGTTTGCGAAGGGGTTAGGGTCAGCGTAGATGGTAACCTCAGTGCCTTGATGTGGAAACTTGATGCACTGATGGTAAGTAGATGGTATGGCCTTAATGGAATGGATCCATGGATGACCGAGGAGGATATTGAATGGTAGGTCAAGATTAACAATGTGGCAGAGTATCTTGCGTTGTTGGGCCTAGCTGGATAGGCAAAGTTATAGTACCTTCAGAGGTATGCTCCAAGTTGTCATATGCTTTGATAGTGATCATCTCATGTTGTATGTCAGCCTCCGTGAACCTGATCTTCTTGATGAATTTTAATGTGCACAAGTTGAGGGCTGAGCCATTATCCACCAGAACTCATTTGATGGTGAAATCTCTGACCATGACAGCAATGCGAAGAGGGAGAGTATGGTCAGGAGTGACATCTAGTATATCAGATTCTTTGAAGGATAAGGCACATGCTCCTGATAGGTGTCCCACAAGAGTTTCAAACTAAGTTGTGTTAATGTCCATGGGGACATGGCCTTCTTTTAGAGCTTTGTCCAGGATCTCCTGATGGATGGGTGATGTGCGGAGCAAATCCAAGATAGATATTTGGGCTGGCATGTTCCCAAGATGCTCTATGATATTGTATTGTGCACTTGGTGCATTATGCTATGTTGCGCGTGCATTTGATGCTAGCCTGGTGTTAGACTGTGCTATGGATGTAGTAGATGTTGGCCACTGTGTGATCTTCTTGCTTGCCTTTGCCATGATTTTGGGGCTGATTGGCGTTGGCTTGATTTTTCCCGGTATCATGTTGAGGGAACACATTTTGATATATTTGCAAATCGGTGTTGGGTGAAGCTTGAGCTGGTGCATCGACTTGGATCTCCTTGCAATCAATGAGATCCTGTATGTAGTTCTTAAGCCGCATGCACTTCAATGTTGTGTGCCCCTTCACACGATGGTAATCACAATATTCATGTTCTTTATACCAATCAGACTTTGGTGCATTGTCATCCTTCTATGGGATGGGTGGATATGTGATCATATTTGTCTTGGCTAGCCAATAAAAGATCTGATCCAGAGGCTCACCCAAAGGTGTGAAAGTCCTCTTTAGATTGTTCTGATTGTTGGGTTTGTTCTACCTTGGGGCAATGTTAACTGTATTAACAGGATTGCCTTGATGTGCTGGCTATTGCTGTTGGTATTGCTGCTGATACTGTTGCACAGGTGGTTGATGAGCTTGAGGAGGCTACTGATAAATAGGTGTTTGATATGCGGGAGCAGGTGGTTGCTAATAGATGGGCGCTTGTGGCGGTTGGTATGTTTGAGCTAGTGTAGGACTAGCCACAATGAATTGTACATTCTTAGTGTCAGTGGCTCCATTTGTAACAACATTCTTGTTACGATTCCAGTAACGGGAATTATCATTGTTGGGTTTGTTCTTGGAATCATCCTTGAAGTGATGAATAGTGCCTTCGTCTAGGAGAGCTTTCTCGATGCCTATGCCTTTGCTCTTGATGTCTTGGTATGTCTGGAGATAGTTCATTTGCATGTGATGGGATAGCTTTGGATGAAGGTTATCAATGAAGATCTTTGTTAGATGCTTCTCTGGCGGCTGGTATGATAACCTGGTTGTGAGATTCTACCATCTTTGCAAGTATTCTGCAAGGCTTTCTCCGTCTTTCTGCTTTGAGTTGCATAGGTCTAGCAAGGACAACTCATTCTCCACATTATGGGCATAGTGTGTGATAAACTTCTCAGAGAGTTCAGCAAAGGTTTTTATTGTCCCATGTGGTATTTTGTAAAACCACTCAACAGCAGTTCCTCCCAAGCTCTTGGGAAACAGGTGCAGGAGATAGTTATTACTGTAAGCCACTTCTTGGCACGCCATGTAAAACTCTTTGATATGGTTTACTGGATCTCCTTTCCCCTGATACTTGTCGAACTTGGGCATCTCAAAGTGCTTGGGGAAAGGGATAGTTGCTATGGACCGATCGAAGGGATATGAGCACACCTCTTCGAACTTGTACGTTTTATTCTCTATTCCACTTTGTAGCTCTTTTAGAGCATTTTTCATTGCTTCCCACTCAGCATTGAGTGGCGAGGGAATTGGGACTTCTGCTTGTGATGGAAGCTGTGGAACTGGATATGGTGCTTGCTGTGGATAAATGGGTTGGAACTGATTTTGGGGCAATGGTTGCTGGGGATATTGCTAGTGTGGCATAGGGGGATATTGTGGTAAATGATATGGAACCGCTTGATGTTGTTGGGCTGCTTGCTGTTGTTGAATTGGCGGTTGTCGTGGGACTGCTTGCTGATATTGGACATTTGGAACTTGCTGTTGTAACTGATGGGTGGGAACTTGTTGTTGCTGGGGGATGATAGAGATTTGTTGCTGGGACTGATAGCAAGGGACTTTCTGTTGTTGAGGAATGATGGGTATTTGCTGAAAGGGGACATGTGGTTGCTATGGGGGAGGCTGTTGGAATGATGCTACTTGTGGGTATGATGGTGGTAGTTGCTGAGGTTGGCTTTGGGTTTGGCTGATATAAGCTGGGTGCATGCCTGCATTACTTAGAGGTAGAACAGATGTGGAGAAGCTAGAAGCAAAGGGTGATGGGGTAAGATAGCTGGGGAAAGTTGGCTATTGAGGTGGTGGAACTTGCTGGAAGGTATTTGGGATTTGGGATGAATAGCTTGAAGCTAGCGGTGGTTGGGATAGTTGCTGCTGTGCTGCTTGGGCGAAGGCGGTTTGTTGACTTGCAACCATAGATGTAGGGGATTGAGTTGGGATCCCCCATGCCTTCATTTCTTCTTGTGTAAGGCCCCACTGAGAGCTTTTGTTAGGGTGCACTGCAGCGGATGATGGAATGGTAGGAGCAACGGGAGCTTCAGACACGAATGATGGTTGAGAGAAAGGAGCTTGGTGAGGTTTTAGTTGAGTGGATGCTTGTGAGGAGGAAAATGAAGGAAACACCCAAGAGAAAGATGAGGTTGGAATGGGGAGTGATTGCGCTAACCCCAAAGAAGAAGGTACGGGTGCTTGGGGGGTGAAGGGTGACGGTGCTCCTTTGATGGTAAAAGGCGTTGCTTGACTTGCGGATGGTGGTGAAGCTTTTGGTGTAAAAGCTTGTGTGAGAGGTGGAAGCTGACTTTGGTTTAAGTGTTGGTTTTGGGCTTGGGTAGCCATAGCAGATGATGAAGCAAAAGGGGTAGGAGATGGAGCAGATGGCACTATATCTTGCGTTACGGGACTAGCGAGGCTTCCTTGCAAGGAAAGGGGGATGGTGGAAAGCTCTTGGGATGTTTGCATGATAGGATAGGGGAATGATTGGACAAATGGAGAATATGCTTGTGCTGGAACTTGGATAGTTTTGATGGGGATGCGTGGATAGAGAGATGGTGGGATGGAGGTACTTTCTGGTAGATAGTGGGCAAACGTGCTTTGCTGATGTTGTGGTACAAGGGCATTGGTCACTGGTGGGCTTTCTGGAGGATTTGCAAATGCTTGGTTTGCCAAGGGGGATGAAGGGATGTTTGGATCTTCACATGGGTTACTGGCTTGGATCTGGGGATTGTAGGTCATCATGGCGTTGGTGAAAAGTTTGGGATCAAATGAGGTTGTTGGTGGATAAGGATTCATGCTTCTTCTTTTTCGAGATCTGGTCTCAACAGGCATGGAGATACAAGTGCTAAATGTATGCAAGATGTTTGGCTAAAAGATGTTGATGGATGCAAAGTTGATGAACTTCTAAAGATGATGACTTTCTAGGATGCAATGCAAGGATAGGGATCAAGATGGTGATGATGGAAGTTGGATGAAACTAATATGGATCAAGACGATGGAGGAAAGATAGGTTGCTGGTGGAAAGCTTGGTGAAAGATTACTGAGTGGTCAAAAAATGAGCTGCTATTTTTCGTAAATGGAGGATCAGAGATATGATGGGGTCAACCTAGGATAGACTGATGATCTTCGGTCAACAAGTTTCTTATCAATACACTCCAATATCTTGCTCGAGATGATGGCTATGCAAGGACAAGGTTTGATTTCTTTATGACAACACGTTGTGCCAAAGAAGATGATGGTCTCTGATCTTGGATATGGGATGAGAACAACTCAAAAGGTAGAACACTAAGTGTTGGTGGATCTCTGGATTTGGAGCAAAAGATGATGGATTTGCTAGAAAGATATGGAAAGCTGATGGGGGGATGCTGGTGAAAAAGGTATTGAAGAGTGAAGGGACAAATGCTCTATCTAAAGGGACAATGCAGATGACAAGGATTGATTCTAGAATGCTGGTAGGAAGATGAATGCAACTTGCAACTTTTATGATGTTCTTGAGATGCAACTAGGGTTTTGATGCTGATGCAAAGGGTGAAACTAGGATGAAACTAAGATGCAAGGCTGTTGGAGACAAGATTTCAAGATCTGAAGATGGAAAAAGACATGAACAAGGAAATGGCTAATCTTCTAGCTCAAGGTTGACAAAGTGATGGTTAACTCAGAAACGGAAGGTGAACTGTTTGATGCGGGCATTATGGGCAATGTTCTCAAGTCTGGCTTGGGACTTCTCCTCTGCTTGGGTTGCTTGGATAATGGATTGATAGGCCTTGGTGTTCTTCTTGATAACTTTTCGCTCTTGATAGGCTTGGGATTTGGGCAACTTTGCTTTAGGATGTTTGTTCTTGCTGGGCATCACTTGGAAAAGAGGCTTCTGATTTTGAGGCAAAGGTTTCCAATGGCAAAAGTTAAAGTCAAAGCAATCTCCGCAAGGGACAAAGCAACCTTGCGGGATACAAACAAAGACAACTGACTCTGACAAAGCTTTGAAAGTGTATGTTTCAACAAGTGTTTTCACGGAGTCTTTGACTGTCAAGCACTTCAAATAGATCTACCTAAGGAAGGTGAGTATCAAAATTGCTTGCCCACAGCTTGGTATCCCCCAGAAGGGAATACAAATGGTGAGTAATCTTGAGGCGACCTGGTAAACCCCTTGGAATCGGTCCTTGCACAAGGATTTTGATACTTTCAGATGTAGATAGGGTAGCCTCTATTTTATCAGGTTTTTAATAGTTCCGTGGAGTCTCTATACCTGGTTATGCTGATCATCCATGACTCACTTAAGAGCCTTGCCAATTATGCTGGGGGAGAGGAATGTTTACCATCCCCAGACACGTGTTTGGCACGAACACCCGGCGATTAGGAGATGTAAGCGATTCTTTTGGTATTCGCTTATTTGTATACCGGCCGGAGGGGATACCGGTTTGAGGTCGTTCTCCGAGGAGGAAGCGCTTCTCCTTGGACAGGCCTCCCTAAAAGCAGAACAGGTGAACTTGTCCAAGTTCAAATGTTCCACGTTGCTTACTCTAACAAGGATTATGCAAGAATTGAAAAACTCCTACATGCACATCAAACAGATTTTGTTCATTTTTCCAAATTTGATTAAGTGATGTTTGAACTTTGAAATGAAGACACTCGTGATTAGATTTTGATTTTTTCTTTTCCTCAAAATGTAAATGAATTGAATGTTTGCAAGTTCTTTCCTTTTGTGCATTCAAGATTTGATTAGCGAGTTGATTTAAGAACTTTGAAAAAGCTTTGTTTTATCCCTTAGATCACTCAAGATTGAATTTGTTTGCTTGCTTTGAAATTTGAAATGAGATAGGGAATAGAGTTGTTCGTTCCTTTAGTGCATCCGAGATTGAGTTAGCTTTTCAAAATGACAATGACACTCTAGGACCTAAGTTCATTTCCTTAATGTCATTCAAGATTTTGTTTTTGACCTTTGCTATAATAAAATAAATGAAAAAAATAGTCCCAAGCAAAAAACAAAAAGTGACACTGTCCAGCTTATAAGTGACGCTGGAAAGTGTAGAGACGACACTTCATTTTTACAGGTGACATTCTGTACCTAAAAAGGTGACAGATAAAAATGCAGAGGCGTGATTTCTTTCGTTACAGGCATGATTTCATTACAAGAAGGCGATAGAAGAGAATTCTGGGACGTAACAGAAGTTGTCGATTATAGAAAAATCTCAGTTATGCAGGCGTCAAAATAGAGCTCATAGGCGTTATTTCTTTCCTCAAAGGCGTGATTTAATTGCATGAAGGCGTGACTGGATTCTTTGTAGGCAACATTTCTTTTGATGAAGGTGACATTTCTTTGTTTGAAGGCGACATTTAATTGCTGTAGGCGTCATTTCTTTTCATGAAGGTGACATTTCTTTTATTTCCTACAAAATACAAGCATATAAAGTATAATTTCATCAAAATGATTGTGGTTTCGGTCCCACCGGGCGTGCCAGAATGTAGACTAGGATTTGAGCGTGCACCTAAACCTGTTTTGAAGGCCAAAGACAAACAAACGTCATAGCATATAATCAAATCAAATTTAATGGTAAACAAACTAAAATCAAAGCCACCTCAGTTTAAGCTTAAAACGGATGCACCCATGCACCGTTTGATATGCTTAGATATAGATGGATGTGGGTGTGCAAACTCAAGCACTTGGAGCATGCAAGATAAATGATGATTTGAGGATCAAGAAGACCCAAAATGACACAAAATAGGTATGAGGAACCTATTTTGCCTCAAAGGCCTCAAGAACACACAAATATGTAAAGCTAAAAGATGAACTAAGATTGATTAAACAAGAAATGAATCTATGTTAATCCAATTAAGCTAATTTAGATGTGATTTAAGCTTGGAAATGATCTAAAATGATGAGTTTATGCTTATGCTAGAATGAAAATGGCATTATAACTTTTCTATTGAGTTTGAGAGTTGAAAGATGATTTGCTTTAGGAAGTGAGGGTATTTATAGGATTTCTAAAGGCTTGGGGTAGGAGGAATGAATGGCTAGGATTGAAATCCTTAAGAGAGGCCAAGATTCACTCAAAGGGAAGCACATGGATTGTGCTAGTTCTCAGCCAATCAGGAGGTGACACATGTCACAAGGTGAGTGGATGAAGGGAAGGGCAAAGAGGAGTCAACAAAGGGGGCTCCAAGCTCATAACTCTCCAAATAAATGCTTGTAAGAGAAATGAATGGGCTTTAAGAGGCTTTGAAGACTTTGGGGAAGCAATAAATGCTTTGTGGTTGAGATATTTGGAAGGAAAGACTTTGCTTTGGTTTAGGAAAGTCTTAAGCTTGGTTAGGATTGCACAAAGGTTTAAGGGTAGGATTAGGATTAGATTAGGACAAAAAAAAGGATTAGGATGGGTGAAGAGGGTGGATTTGAGAAGATTCTAGAAGAGTCTAGATTTCTCCTTAGTTTCATGGAATAAAAGTTATTCATTCCAAAAGCTTAAGTTTTAGGAATATTTATTAAAATATTTTCAATAAATATGAAAATTAAATATTTAACCTTAATTAAATATTTAACCTTGGGATTAGGGTTAGAAAAGATGGGATTAGCCTTTTAATCGAAATTAAGAAGGGATTAGAAGATTTTGGAAGAGGTTAGTGGTCTTAAGGAAATTGGCCAAGTTTGGGATAAAAAATAAATTAATTTATTTTTTGAAGTTTTATGGTCAATTTATTAAATAAATAATTAATAAATTAGGTATAATGTCCAAATGACATTTTTAGGCTAGATTCCTTAATTAAAGATTTTTAATTAAGAGAGAGGGATTTAATGTCATAAAAATAAATAAATTAATTAAATAATTAATTAATTAATAAATGATTATGTCATCAAGGATTTTCAGAAAACAAAAATAATTTATTTTCTGAAGGATTTTTCGGTGTCTACAAATACATATTTAAACATTATATAGAAAAGTTCAATTTTTTCATATACTCCTGCCATTTTTTTATACTTGACAAAATCAGGTACCCAATTTCAAAAAAATCAAATTTTTCATTTACTCCCGTCATTTTTTAATACTCGACAAAATTGGGTACCTGATTAGGCTTGTGCTTTGGTGTCAGGTTTGCCCAGGTGTACTAACACCTAGGCCTACTAAAAAGGCAACATACATTTTCATGCGCTTTTGGATGATTGAAAAGTGAATTTTTTTACATCGCCACTTGTTTTCCCCTCATGATCTTGCACATACCCTAAACGACCAACAAAGTCCTTTAAGTAGCTAATCAAAATTATCATCATTTGTAAGACCTCAAAAACTAACTTACATTGAGACTCCAAAATGGGACATGGAGCATAGTTCTATGAAGTTGTACAATGGTGCTAGAATTTGCGAAGGTGTGGTATCATTCTTATTTTTCTACTTTCAATGAGATTCGTCACCATCCACCAAAATGTGACAAACCTTTGGACATTAATTATAACAGTAGTTTACAATTCCACTTTCCTAGAAATTCTCAGTTATTATCTATCTAGCTCTAGACACACTCATATAGGTGCCAATAGTTTATAAATATAGAGAGCAGTGATACTTGATCTTTGTTGATTGTGTTTTATTACTTTCTTGTGTTAAGAAAACATCTTTCAATTTTTTTATGTAAAGTTGTTACTCCAAAATGTTTTCTTAAGGTCTCTTTGACATGCGAAATGGAAGAAGTATCTAAAAAGAGAAAAAACCATGATGGAGGTCCATGGAATTTCATTGGTTTTCTATCTATGTTTAACCCTCCTCTCCATGATAGTGCTCAAACAATTATCTATCCACTTAACCTTGGTATCAATGTGAATAGGATCACATGCCTTTTGTGTGTTATAGTTTCTACGCTACATCAATGGCTTTGTTATCATAACCAATAATTTGTTCATACTAGATTTTGTCAAAAAGATAGGGTCATAGCTTGGTATGGTGTAAATATGTACCCATCATCTACTTTTCTTGGTGTAGCTAAATATAAATTTATTATGGCTCTCCCTATTGATTAACCGTTTGAGAAAGTTGATGGATTTGCATGGGTATTTCCTCTTGTATGCACTTGTATTATTCTTAAACATTGCTAAGTTTTTTTTTTTTTTTTCTAAAATCATTATTTATAGGATTCATGGTTTGCAATTTGTTTTTCTATGAACATAGAACATAAATATGATATAGTGAAGCATCTCTAGGAGATGAAGCATATTTGTGGCATGATTAGAGATGGTGTTAATAATGTAGGAATTTTTTAAGATGGCCAATTTTCTCACTTCTTATGCCCTTTTTACATGGTTATGTTACAACTATTTTTGCTAGTTTTAGTACCACCATAATTGTTGATGGAATATCTATAAATTTGAAACTTTGGAACACTGCTAGTGACAATATTTAAGTGCTTTATATTACTGAATGGAATATTTTAGGCATATACTATGAGTGTATAGAAAACCATTGAAACATAGATCCCACAAGAGATGCTCAAAGCTTGCTTACACTTGTTTCTTGATTTGGCTTATATATGTGCTTATTTTTTCTATTTTTATCTGACATGAAAAGTTTTTCTATTTAGTATTTATTACAAATCTTTCTATACCTGTTTTGAAATTTCAGGGCCTATTTTAGTGATCTAAGGGTTTTGTATCCATCATGCTCGGTCCAACCTCAATTATACACATATTTTTGACATCCCCTCCCCAAGTAGAACCTTTGGTTCAAATTTGGGTCCACTTTGGTAACATGGGCGATTTAGGAGAACAAGGGTGACTTTGAGTCACCCTTTCCCTTAAAGTCAATGATGCCCCCATGATTTAGCTGCAAATTTGAATTAGGTAATGGTTATTTAATTTTAGTGGGATTCCTAAATTTTTGTCAGCCTCCTTTGATTTTTACACTTTGAAATGGCTAGGAGAGGTGTATAAACAAGGCTACCTCCCTCCTTTTGGTAAGCTATCAATACAAGAACAAAAATATTCAAGAAGCAATCAAATTTTTTAACTTAAAGAAATCAAGCAAGGATCAAGTCCAAATCAAGATCAAGCATTCAAGGTATGGAAGATAAGGATTAATTTGTAGATCTGAGAATCTTTTATGACATTCATTATCTTCCTATCTTAAATTCAACATCAAGCCAAAATCAAAGACAACTTTAAGCATCTCCATGAGCATTTCGACATTAAGAAGTTTTATGAAGGTTTTAGTATTTCATTTTTACATATATCCTCTACTATCCATTAGCACATTTTCCTATAAGCATATTTCATTTCTATTTCAAGGTTGATTCCTAAACTAGGGTTTGAGTTGGGAAAAACCCTATGAACACAATCTTTTCCTTCTTTTTCTATGTGCAATAGCATGTGGCTCACATGCAGGAAGAGATACAAATAGATCAGGAAAAGAGCTACAAATAGATTAGAAAGTTCTTGGACAAAGGTGAGTGAGTCACCCCTATCCTAGACTAGGGAAAGTGAGTCACTCCTATCCTCCTATTTCAGCTCAAAATTTGGTTTGCATCTTAATTGTTGTCACAAAGGATTGTGCCTAATGCAAAGTTGAAAGCACAGTAATATTGTGAAAATGGGACTACTCTCAGATTGTGGGTGTCCTATGCTGAGAGTAGACCTCCCGAGTGAGTTGATTCTCATTGTGATATCATAAAGTAAAATTTCCAGGAAGAGGAATAGAAGGACACACTCTTGAAATTGAATACTATTGTATGAGGTCATGCACCAAATGTGTTTTTCAAAATTGTACTATTCTTTTGGACACTAAAAATGACTAACTTATTAAGCCAAGACATACACAACTAAGAATTCCATATTTTCTTTGCAATTTGAATTAAAACCAGGTTCAAAACATTATAGACAACATTAAGAAAGAGCTGTAAAAGTCAACAAATCATAATCTTTGTTTCCTAACTGATAAACACAAGAAATAACCTGCAAAGTATACAAATTTTTATATAAAGGCAATCTAACTGAGACTGAAATAAAGGAGAAGAGTACAACACATGATTACATCAATCATTTGAAAATATTTTCACAATGACACAACCCATAGAAGGTAAAAAAATGATTTTATTAATCAAATGGGTGCTTTCAATAGCCATACAAACCTAAAAAAATGATGATATACACCATTGTCATGCTCTTGCTAATTGTGAAAGCAAAGAGAAAAGAACTAGCAACAATACAAACTTATTCTACAAGTCAAGTGCAAGAAATAAATTACTTCTTGTTAACTGGTGAGCGTCATCATGGTTTTGATAGAGCAATACAACGGTACCACAATCTCTAATCTATACCTTATGTACTCTTAAATGGTGTTCCTTTCAGAAAAAAATTTCATTGTCTTTATAAATTTGCATCGATCTCCAGATGTTAATGTTCTAAGTGGTATTTTTATAAATCACTTAGACATGTATGTGTGCAAAGTAAAAGTGTGTATTTCTTTAGGAATGAGCCACAAAAATATTATTATAAAATTCATTGATTTCCATGGATATAGGGGAGTTTCAAAACATGTGGAGAAATAGAAAATTTTGGTGACTTCATTAGTAGTTAGACTTTAATTTAAGAGTCCAAATGGACCAGAGTGCCTATCAAGGAGACTTTTGAGGCAATTTTTTAATATGGCTCATGGATGGAAACAAATACTTTTTAATGGGCTATGGACTTCCATCAAAGCATAATGAAAAGGGATTTTTGTAGTGTTTCGTCACATCTCTAAACAAGTTCTCAACTAGATGACTCCTATTTATAAAATAAAATCTTCTTAGTGTATTTAATTAATCGACAATTACCTTTTAATAGCCTACATTAATTTTTATAGTTGATGGGTTAACATAGACAACATAGGGGCATATAATTTCTATTTTAACCCTATAATGATCTTAAATGAGATGATAAGATTCACTAATTATTCCTCCTTGGTGTTCCAATTTTGGTTTAAGAGTCCCTTATATTATCTTTATTCATCCTTAGAATACTAAAATTTTAAAATGGCCACATTTTTTTGTTTCCCTTTATCCCAAGCTTCTTCCCCTTATTTGGAGAATTTTGATTGTTGATTAACCACTTGTTCTTTTAAATCTACATATTATTTATATTTCTATATTATATTTTATTATATCATATTAAAATGGAAGCACCCATGTTAGGACATGTTTATCCCTCCTTAGTGGATGCTTTGGACTCAATTCAAATGCATTATATAGATCCATGGATGTGCATATGCTTATGTGCCATTCTAGGCTCTGTTATGTCCCTTTCCTTGCTTCTTTTTGTTGGAATTAGGAGAGATAGGTACTAAGAGGGGAGGGGTGAATTAGTGCCTTCAAATATTTTACTTGTAAACCTTTTAGATCAATGACAGTCAACAATAATAACTGACCAAAATAACTTGAATCTAACTGCATGTATCAATCATCCATTTAACTTATGAAAGTAAACAACATGAAATCAATATCACAATCACATAACACAAGTATTTTGGTAATGTAGAAACCCTTGTTAGAAGGTAAAAACTGTGGTGGGGATGACACCCACAAATTCTTTACTACTTCATATAGAAAAGTTCTTCCTGTTAGGGCTACAAGTTTTTATCACTTCTGGTGATCTTACCCTATTAGGAGTAACATTATAGATCAACTAGATCTACCTAGTTATAGGATTTTAACAACACCAATGAAGTGTGCACTTGGTTAAGAGATTTACATAAGACTGTTAAGTCTACTCTACTAAGAGATTTTGTCCAAAACTCTATTACAATGGTTAGAAAGCAATAGGCAATTATCTACTCATTGAAAAATCATTTGTTTGAAACAGATCTAAAGTTCTGATAAAATATCATCTCACTTATGATGAATCTTTTCTCTGAACTGATCGGTAGCCTTTTCTAATTTTGCTTAATCTAAATTCCTCTGTACTCTATTCTGCTCTGTTAACTGATAAACTTGAAGTTAGGCAATTACTTCAAGTGCTTCATGATTCATATATCAGTTCACACCAAAAATGATGCAAACACACAAATATATAGTGTTATGTTTTTGCCACTTTAACAAAATTAGGTTACACAACATAGTTATAACCCTAAGATCTACTGTGTACAAAAATAACCTAGATCAACTATTACAAAAGATATACATTGCATTCAATGAATATCATAACATTAAATGTTCCTTGATCTTGGTAAACCATTTTATGATCTTTTGTAACTATTTTCATAGAAGTATGTGCGATTTCAGATTACTATGCCATTTTTTATGATCCTTGGTAAACACTATATAACTTCTCGGTGTATACTACAAGGCTCGGTGTGAAAGCTTTACCCACTAATTTGTTTTTCTTCTAGTTACCAATTAGCTCAATGTAAGTAACTAACCAATATGTATGATAACTTTTGATACTAAGTGACAACCTTAAATGCTTATTAGAGATAACAATCTCCCCCTTTGGCATTAGTATCAAAACTTGAATGTATATAGACAAAATATTCTATATATACCTTATATCTTCGCCATATACATATACACATAGAAAATTTTCTAAGTACTAAGTACTCCCCCTCGGTGCATGCTCATAGTAATATGTAGTATACATAGCAAAACATACATATTTGTCCTATACATGTTTTCGCCTTTTTGATAATAATGCCAAATGCAAAAAGTAAAGTATACTCACATCTTGTCAAAAATATGCTAATGGGTTTTCTTTAGTGACTCCAAGAGGTTTTCCCATTCCTCTTTCAAGTTGGTGAGAGAAATGTGCTCAAGAATGACTTGTCCATGCATGTCAAAGATGTTCTCCAACACAAAAATATCGGTTGTTGCAATAAGTTGCTCTGCTTTGACAGTGTGTGCCTCAAAATTTTTTAGGTATGGCAAGAGTTTTATCTGCAACTCAGTAACCTGATCAATTATGTGCTCTTCCTATTTCTTCAAGTTTTCTATTAACCATCGGAGTTCCTGAACTTAGTGAATGTTCTTTGAGAAAGCATTTGTCTTGGTTATAGCTGCAATTGTACTTAACTTTATTTTTGCTTCCAATCCTTTTATCTTTACACTAACTTCAACAGTCAAGGTGTCTATAGTACAAAGCATTATTAAGAATTGATAGATTATCTAAGTGATGGATTTTATCTTAGTGATTACCTCTGATAATTTTACCTTCTTGATTGCCACTTCTTAGCTAATTTTCTTTGCCAGTTTAATCTATATCCTAGATTTTTCCCTTTCTTCAATCCATTTATCTGCATCAATGTCCATGGCATTGATCTTCTCACCAAGTGTAGAAAGTTGATCTATGATAGGAGTATCCTCATCAATATTCACCTTAGGTACTACCTATTGTAGGATATCCCTCACATCTAATAATATTTCTTTTCTTTTGTGTTCTTGCTTCAACTTCTCTTGAACTTTCTTTCTTGAACATAATTCCCCATATTTGCTCAATTCTTTGGGGCTTAGGGTCCTTGGGTCACACTCAGGAATAACTATCACTTCATCTAGAGTGAATGACCCTTTTCCTTTCTTTTTCTTCTTCTTCTTCTCTAGTGCTAGAGGTGATTTCTTCTCAATAACATCAATAGTTTTATCTCCAGTCTTCGGAGTATCCTTCCTAGTTGACACACTTTCTTCCTTTTTCTGCTCTACAGTAGCTATAGTCTTGATTGATGGAGTGAGAGCCTCAGATGTGGTGTCACGTGGGTTCACCTCAGTTGCCTTTGTCTCTTCTATTTCCTTAATCTTAGTCGAAGGTGCCTCTATTTGATTAGGCTCATCTATCTCTATAGGTTTTTTCAGGTTCTTGTACCTTGATTGTGTCCTTGTATTGCTCGAGGTCTGAGCTATCGAGTTGTACATGTGAAATATTTTTTTCTACCTCTGCAAGTACAAGAAGCTTACCCAGTAGTGATGTAAATATGCATTTGGTGTCTGGTGCTTCATCTTGATTAGGTGCTATCAATACAAATACCTTTACCTTTGGAATCTTGTCTCTTCTTAGACAAGTTTAGAAATGCTTCTTGCTCAGCTTTTTCTTCAGCTTTAAAAATTGATGTCCATAGGGCATCACTTGTGATGTCTATGTCTACCACATTTTCATCCAGTATCATAATGGCTCAGTTCTTGACCATAAATCTTGCTTCATATTTAGCCATGTATGCATTAAGTTCTCCATAGCTTAGATATGAGGCTGCTCGAACTAGACATCGTTATCTCTTTCTTTTCTTGATGTCTAGTGGAATAGCCCATTTTTCAAAAATATTGTCATCCAACTTCTTCGGTAATCCATAGGAAAATTCCACTAGAACCTTCTTGAATTTAATCATCATTTGGATGACCGCCTATTCTAACTTAGTTTGATCTTCTGTTGACATCTTGTCAAATCTATCTATTCTTAGATAAGCAAGGTTTCCATTCTCAATTATGTCTTCAATAATTTCATCTATTGTGCTTACCTTGTTTCTGACCACTTTGAATTGATTAACATCATCTTCATTCTCAGTCTCATCAAGATCTTCTTTACTTCTTACCAGTCTTCTCCTTTTCTTTGGTGCCTCAGCTACAACCTTGTTCTTTCTCTTTACATATTTCCTTGTCGGTGTAGCTACCCTCAATTTTGTAACTTTTATATCTTCTTTCTTTTGAGGGGATGAGGCTACAGTTGATGATCTTGTCCTTGTACCTTCATGTACTAGAAACTGCTTATTCTTTTGAATTTTGGGTGGGGGAACTGGTGTGGGATCTTCTCCTTTTTTAGACTTGATTTCCTCACTATCATATGGTTTTTCAGCCAATTGTAATTAACCTACAGTTGTAGCATTAGCTAGTGACTCCTTAGGTGATTCAGATACATCCCCAAACCTAGCTGCAAGATCCTTTTTCATTTTATTTTCCCTTCTAGACATTTTACCAATATCTATGCCTGTAGTGATTCTTGATTTTTCTTCTTCATATGTTTCCAAACCTAGTGGTAGTGATGTCCTTTGGTAATGCAAGCAATACATTAATAGATTTCAAAGCTAAATCATGGTTCATTTCATATCGCATCGGTGCCAACCATTTTGTTCTAGGTTCAACAGCCTTTATCATTGAATAATTTGTGTTGACTACAAAACATATATCATTCTCAAAATTTTCAACTAATTCCCGTGGAATTCTACTTCTTTTATTCATTTTGTTCTGAAATTATTTGAAGTATGCATCAAATTCTATATTCAATTTATCTCCTAACTTATTCTTCATATTGTTGATCTGTGTCGTTATCAGTTTACTTGATTCCCAATTTACTTTACCGATGCCAGGTACATACTTTTGAAGATAGAAAAATATGCAAACAAGTAGTGATCTGAACTTACATGTATTGGACTTCTTTGTTCTTATTATCTTAATATTTTCCTGGAGTTGATAAAATAGTACCTCAGCAAGATCAACCTGGTGATCTTTCTTCACAATTTTGTGCCCCATGTCTACCATGCTATAGGGTACACTGTTGAGTTTCCTCAATTGAAATATTTTATACCCAATTACATGTGTGGTGAACTTCACTATTGGGTCTCTGATTGTAGAAATTTTTAGTGCTCTTCCATCCCATTAAGCTCTAGTATTCTTCTCAACCTCTATTCATGACAAGCTACAGAAGGATTTTTCTTTGTTAGTTGTAGGGAGCCTAGTAACCCTACTGATCATTTTTTTGTTGACCTCTATAGGCTTATCCAATCATAATTTCCCATCATGATATCTTCTTAAAACAATTCTGAGCCAATCTATCTTAAATGATTGCTAATAGTGTGTGATACATGATAACCCAGATTCCTCAATCTTCTTGTGTTCTTATTTCAGTTTACCATTAATGCCACAGACTTGTTGATATGAAACAATAGTTTCAAAATCTCCAACTTCTCCAATTTTGCAATGAATATATACTCTTACATATTCTATTAATAAAACCCTATCTGCTATGCTTGAAAAAGTGCCCATTATATCCATTTGTGCTATGACCTTGGGATGTGGCTTAAACTTAGGTTCGTCAAAGTTTTCCCTAATGATTAGATTAACTTCCTCCTTAATACTTTGTGATTTTCTTGCAGATGATGTAGATGCCATAAATCAATTCTAGGGTTTTGGCAAGCAACAAGATAACAAGTGTTTGATAGCAAATGAACTTACTTGGAATCATCGAAGAGTATTGTTAGTTCGATCTATAGTAGCCTTGAATCCTTCTAAAAAATCTTTAGCTTGAACTCTTCTCTGTGAAATCTTCGCTCCTTGAAATCGCAATGTAACAATGAACTTAGTTTCTTGTGTATTTATAGACTTTTTGATATTCCCACTCAAACTTTCATGCATTAAATGCATGACCTAACTTTCGATATGAAACAACTGTCAGCTCTGTGATAATAAAAATTTTATTCACTCGGTTAACATAGGATTTCTTTGTCAGTTTGCACTATTGTCCAGTTAACCTTGTATAGTGATTACCGATGGGTAATCAACTCTCGGTCTCTCTTTTACTGACTATATAACATTGTTAGCTCATAATAAATAAACCATAATGCATATTTATTCATGCAGATTTGGTATTTGTACATCATATATAAGGAACT
This sequence comes from Chamaecyparis obtusa, assembly GCA_027943335.1. Classification (NCBI taxonomy): domain Eukaryota; kingdom Viridiplantae; phylum Streptophyta; class Pinopsida; order Cupressales; family Cupressaceae; genus Chamaecyparis; species Chamaecyparis obtusa. The sequence continues at coordinate 240,784 of BSBK01002065.1, forward strand.
GTATGTAAAATATGATCATTTTGAAATATTAGTTGCATACATACCTATTTCACCTTAAGTGCAGGTACCGATGTCACCCAATCTAGTGGATGAGGTTTCACCAACATTGTTACTTGACTCAACATTCTCATTAGATGCCTTCTTCCACATAGTGTTCCTTAACTTTGTGATATCTATAATAGTATATCCACTCTCAAATATATGGTTTTCATCTAGTGCTTGATCTCTGTAATTCTTTCTTAAATGACTCACCCTATGACAATGCATACAAGCCATTCCATTGCTTGTCTAGCTTCTTGATTGTCCAATCTGACTCTTTCTATAACAATTTTCTACAATATGCCCATACCAACCACATACAACATAGTTAGTCCATGTATTATAATCCCAAACATAAGAATTACCTTGTCTCTTCAGTTGATAAGGCTTTCGCTATGTTTTCTGCTTAGGAGTCCATACTTCATTTTTTCTTTACATTCTCATGCAACGTGTCCATGATTATTGTAGGTATAGCATAAATTTTCCATAGTAGTATCATTAGCATTGTTGTTATTTAGTTTAGCTCTACATTCATAAGCTTGGTGTCCATATTTTCCACAATAGTATGGCCTAGTTTGCCATAGTGATAGCATGACAATACTTTAGGTCTTTGGTTTTGATTGTTATTGATCTTTTCAGCTTATTGTGATGATTCTCCTTCATTGGTGTAGCCTATACTGGTTTTACTTCCAAATCTTCTTTGATCAGTCAGAAAATCATCAATCTTCTTAGAACTATCCTTGGCTATCTTAATCATTTCATTATGTTTCCTTTGTATATTTATTTCATTTCTTAGCTTTTCTTATCTTCTCTAAGTACTGCAACATCTTCAAGTCTTCTTGATAATTCTCCATTCACTCAGTTCACTTCTTGATTCATATTCATCATCTGATTAGATACTTGGAAGTGACAATCAACGAGTCTCTGTATTTCACTTTCTTTAGCTTGAAGTTGTTCAGTCATCAGTCTTTGGTCTTCAATAGCTAGATTCCTATCTTGTTTAGATTGTCTAGCATTATTCATGATTTCCTCCATTCTCAACATTTGAGATTCTTGACCGATTTGAAGTGCTTTCACTTGTTCAAATAGATGCTGATTCTTTTCAAATAAATCATTGATTATGCTTTAAGATCCATTAGAGATGCTTCTAGAGCTAGATCCAATATAATTGAATATATCATTTATAGGTTCTTCATGATAACCAATTTCACTTTGCAGAATGGAAAGGTTCTTCCTTTCAACCAGTAATTTCTTTAGTTCTTACTTAGCTTATTTATACTATTCCACAAACATTTGTATCTATATCTCTTGATTCTCAATAGCCTTATCAAGCTTGTATCTCTCCATAAATTAGATCTTTACCCTTCAATGGTTAAACTATTCAATAAGAGAACTTATCTCTAATACCAATTGTTGGAATTAGGAGAGATAGGTACTGAGAGGGGAGGGGTGAATTAGTGCCTTCAAAAACTTTACTTGTAAACCTTTTAGATCAATGACAGTCAACAATAATAACCTATGAAAATAACTTGAATCTAACTACATGTATCAATCATCCATTTAAATTATGAAATTAAACAACATGAAATCAATATGACAATCACATAACACAAGTATTTTGGTAATGCAGAAACCCTTGTTAGAAGGTAAAAATTGTGGTGGGGATGAGACCCACAAATTCTTTACTACTTTAGATAGAGAAGGTCTTCCTGTTAGGTCTACAAGTTTTGATCACTTCTAGTGATCTTACCCTATTAGGAGTAAGATGTTAGATCAGCTAGATCTACCTAGTTATAAGATTTTAACAACACCAATGAAGTGTGCACTCGGTTAAGAGATTTGCATAAGACTGTTAAGTCTACTCTACTAAGAGATTTTGTCCAAAACTCTATTACAATGGTTAGAAAGCAATAGGGAATTATCTGCTAATTGACAACTCACTTGTCTAAAATAGATCTATAAGTTCTAATAAAATATCACCTCACTTGTGATGAATCTCTGCTCTGAACTACTCGGTAGCCTTTTCTGATTCTGCTCAATCTGAATTCCTCTATACTCTATTCTTCTTTGTTAACTGATAGACTTGAAGTTAGACAATTGCTTCAAGTGCTTTATGATTCATATATTAGTTCACACCAAAAATGATGTGAACACACAAATATATAATGTTATGTTTTTCCTACTTTAACAAAATTAGGTTACGCAACATAGTCATAACCCTAAGATCTATAGTGTACAAAAATGGCCTAGATCAACTATTACAAAAGATATACATTACATTTAATTATATCATAACATTAAATGTTCCTTGATCTTGGTAAACTATTTTATGATCCATTTTAACTATTTGCAAAGAAGTATGTGCCATTTTAGATTACTATGTCATTTTTTGTGATCCTCGGTAAAGATTGTATAAACTGCTCAGTGTATACTGTGACGCTCAGTGTTAACTATCTATCAGTGTTGGTGTTTGCTGGTGCTCCAGTAAACTGTCTGATGCTTGATGTGAAAGCTTTACTGACTAATCTATCTTGCTTCTAGTTACCAATTAGGTCAATGTAAGTGACCGATCGATATGTATGATAACTTTTTATACTAAGTGACAACTTTAAATGCTTAATAGAGATAACACCTTTTCTCACCTTCTAAGACCCTGAGGCAATTATGGAAGGCCTTTCCCTTTAGGTATAGGCCTAATTTCAGCCTTGGACCTCAAGTCCAGGCCAAATTTTGACCTTGACCTTTTGGGTCACCCTCTTCAAGATCTCAAGCCCTTTTGCAATTTCAAATTTCTTCCCGCCTTCTAGTCGGCCCGTTTTTATTTTAAAGATGAAATGGGCATAAATAGAGGCCTCCCCTCTTTATTTAATACATACATAAATTCTTACATTCAATCAAACACACATACAAGCCTTCATATTTCATTCAAGAGCATTCTAAAAGAAACCATAACCATTTTTGGAGCATTCAAGGAGATCTTTTTGCAACACTTCAAGAATTCAAGCATAGGAAATATCTTGCATTTTAGGAGCTTTCAAGGATATTTGGAGGATTTCATTGGAGACATTTTCATCTTTCTTTCATGTTCTTTCATCCACCATTCAAGATCTAGCTTCCTTCCTTGATGATAGTGGAGTCGGCAACCAAGCAAGGGCTTCTTCATTCTTCATTCTTCATTCTTACGTACTCGATTTGAGTACATGATCACATCTACATCCATTGATCTACTAACATATTGAGGTTGATCTATTGTATTTAATTGATACATCCTACTCTTCTACAAGATTCAATTATATTGGAGCAATTATTCATCCTTGTGAAATATAGATTCAAATCCTCCTTAAGGGTCTCTGCCAAAGTAAGGTATATTAATACATTTTCTTTACCTTTTACATACATACTTTCATATTTACATTTAAGGTTGATTCCTCAACTAGGGCTTGATTGAGGAAAGCCCCTCAAAAAACAAACAAAACAATTTTTCCTGCAGGATCAGGTTTTCAGGAGTTTTAGATCCACCTTTTTGGAGTTCTAGAACAGGACATAGTTGCAGATCTGGAGACAAAGAGCTCAACAAAGAAGGTCTAGGCTGAAGTTTGGCCTAGTCCTAGGTCTAGGCCAACCCCAAGTTGGTATAGACCTAAAAAATTGTCCTAGTCCTAGAGTAGAAGGATTTATGGGTTTTGTTTATTCACAATTTCAGGTTTGAATCCAACCATATTCGTTGTTCTAAGCAGTTTTGAGTGTAGAAATACAATTTTGAATGGGAATTTTCTTCTAAAGATAATTTTGCAATTTACATTATTTACTTTGTGTAGTTAGCTTTCAGATCTATCATATTTAATTAGATTTAGCATCTTTCCTTCTTTCCTAGTTATTTTCAAAGCCTAGGCTTAAAGGAACTTGTATATTCTTTCCTAGCTCTTGGATCTTTAAATATTTGTTTGCATTGGGACTCCTACATCTCTTTTCTAGTGATAATCTACTTAGATCCAAAACCTTGGGGGCTTGTCTTAGAGGATCTATTCCTTTGTTTCCATTTTGAGGTATAGTTGGCCACAAAAAAGTGGGGTGTGTTGCACTTCTTATCCTCATCTTACTTTTCCCCCTATACTTAAATAAATTAAGAAAATTCTTTCCTGGTTTCTATGACTTTTGGTAATGTGCATCCATTATCTTTCTACCAATGTTTCATAAATTGATTTGAGAAAGGAAAAGCCAAAAATATCATAACAAATGCATGGAATTTAATAATCACCTTTGTGCAATTGAAAATTGAAACACACAAATTTTTGTAATGATCAATTACCACTAAATGGAATCTTAATGAAAACTTGAAGCTACCTTTAGAATATTGTTTCCACACCCAAAGACACCTACATGTGTAACTTTTCATGATTAGATATTTATATTTGGAACATTAGGTCAAAAGACAACTTCAATGTCTCCAAAAATATTAATTCAAATCATGATTCCTTATTACAAATATTATTATGATGTTTCCTTTTATAAATTGCTAGTACTACTCCACTCTAATATTGTTAGGAAAAGGGTATTGTGTGCCTTGCATGAGGAAGAATTCTTCAATTATGTATCAAAAATATTCATCTTTGGTGGGTTTTTAGATATATTTTTAGCCGCATTAAATATTTATGCATCTATTTGTAAAGTTTTATGTAGCAATGGTTAGATATTTTATGTGTGGCTTAAAAAAGGATAATTATTTTTGCATTGGAAAGCCTTAATATAAAAAAAATGCTGGGGTCAATGGTTTTGTGCATTAATGATTTTGAGCCACATATTTTATCTAATACCTTTGTTGTATTTGTGTGATCTTGATTCTATAAAAATGAGCACATGTGAAGGTTGGTGTTCGCTATCATAACCTTTAGAGGTTTACTATCCTTTATTTTGCACTCTCTTGTAGAGTGCATATGTGAAGCATGGAATGTGATGTGTGGTTACATGGTTACCTATTTTCCTTAGAAATATTCAGGGCACGATGAAGGATCTAGATGTTTAAGAAATATCCATAGAGGCTCTATAAGTATATTACAATATTATCATTGATGAATAATATATTGACTGTGGATTATTTTGGAAGTTGTTTTCTTGTTCTTCTAAAGGATTTTCCTAAGGTATAATTTTTTTAATCCTATGGTATGCCTTTGATATTTGCATTATGGTTATTTTCTAATCTCATATACATGTTTTTATCTCATTGGGCTATGTTGGAAATAATTTGATCAGGTTGGTAATTTCCTATGAATAGGTATCAAAGACATGGTTGTGGTTGAGGGAGGTGACAAATCCAAATTTTTAAACCCTTGTTTGAGTAGATCTAATCTAAAGTTGAAGCTAGGATAATGCTAGAGATATTTTAATATTTTCAAATTGAATGAGATGTGTTGTGTAGGTCATGAAAATTGCATATCTCGAGCTTGGGGCTTGGAATTTATAAATCAACATGATTTTTTGTAATATTTAGGGTTTATAAAATATTTGGATGTTTTATATGATCACCGTAAGGTTTTATGAAGTTTCAAAAATGACCCTTGCAATAAAATGAATCTCACTATTGGATCTAAGAGAATAATTCTATTGGTGAACCAAGTGGTTTGTGAATTCTTATTTGGTAAAAACAATGAGACTTAGAAACTCTGTCTTCTTTTGATAGATTAACATTTCAATGACTAGACTTTGACAAACTCTTTTATCGACTAATTAAATGGTTAACGAATTTGTGTTTTGGCGAAAACTATTAAGCAAAAAGGGTCAAATGACAATGGTTGAAGACCAAATAAGGGGTTGAGAATCAATAATTATGCATGTCATCCTTGGATTAGATCCAATCCATGAATCCCCATTAACCTAGATAAATAATCAAAGTGAATAGTTCCTACATAATATTTCAGATGGCATGCATAAAATATTTTGTCTTTTGAAAAAGATAGAACATTGAGTGTCCAGGGACCAAAGCCCAATATAGTCAAATGTTGAACTCTCAACCTTAGACAAGCCATTTTTGATAAATTAACATATCAACACTCTTTGACATCAGTGACAACATATCCAATAATAAAATGCAGCATCAAGGTCTATGACACCAATGACAACATTTCCAATGCATTCTTATGATAAATTTTCACGAGTAAATCAAGGAAAATGAGATCAAGTGTCATATAAAATTATTACAATATTTGAGTCATGAATATATGTGAAAGAGAATGGGCTATGCAAATCCATGCTACAAGACATGGTAACAAGGCATTATCCAAAGGTGGGTGGGTGGAAAATGAAAGAAAACCATAAAATCCCACATCCTAATAAAGATCTAGATAAAAAATATATGATTAAGGTTCCTTGGCTAATAATAAATATAAATTTAGTGAATAGCCCAATCACAAAAGTAAATCCTAGAGGTGCATTATGGCTGGTTAGGTTGGAAAAAACCAAGGCCACAATATGAGCCATAAACCTTAGGAAAGATAAAAACAATGGAGCGTGAATAGGAAAAGAAAATTAAACTCTAAAAAGATATATAAATAAGAAAAACTACTAAAACAATCATACATGAAAAACTAAATTTGAAGAGGTAAGACTAGGTAGGGGTGTAAGGTAAGTTGAGTTCACCAACATATGTAAGGAAATAAATTTCAATAAATACAAAATTTAGTTTAGTTACACAATGAATTCAATTAATAATAAATGAACCTAGTAATTATCTACTGAGAACATGGCTATTGAATGCGCTCTTCTGCATTGAAAAGGTGTTGCTTCTTAGTGGAATGATGTAAGTAATGATCATTTGAAAGTTTGTTCTTTTGATCCTCTCTCTGATTCCTCGTCTAAGGATTCACAAGCTGCTGATGAAGATGAAACCCCCATGGAGAATTTCGATGATGTCTCTACTGTAGATCAGGTTCAGACTTTTGTTGCTAATATGAGTCTTTCTCCTAATGCAACTCTTGTTGTTGGCCCTTATTTTTCTAGTGAAACAACCTCTGACCTTGATGACCTTTCCACTCTCTCTACTTCCACTTTTTATGTGTACCAAGTTTTTGTTAACACTACTTAGCTTCTATGACACTTTAGTCATTGTCCTGGCAGCTATCCTAACAGAGTCTCCTTCATTTGGGAGCCTACAGATAGTATTGTCTAGATAGTTGTTTGATGGCATAGGAAGAATGACTCTTTTAACTCTCACTCTTCTTCTCTTGTGGTGTGAGTTTGGCCCTTCCTTTTGGGGTAAGCCTTGGTGCTTTGTGTTATGTCCTATTTTTTTTTTTGGCTTTGTGCTAATTGATGATCTAAATTTTTGCCTTTAGGCCTTGATTTTGTAAGTGCCAACCCCCTTGTTAGGTTTCTTAATTAATAAAAATAAATAAATGAATTTGATGTATATGAGTAATTATCATTGAAACCAATGATAGAAGAATGATGTTGATGATGTTATAAATTTGTTCACCACCTCAAAAATAATGAACTCAGTTTAGTAGCTATATATAAAAATAAATTGGCATAGCAAATGGTGAAGGTTGATCTTAAGCACCACAAGGTTGATCCCAATTACTATAAGGAATTGAATTTTTGATGCATAAGATTGAACTAGTAGATATTCACTTGAAGATTCGATGGTTTTCATATTTTTATTGAGTGAATTTATAAGGTGGTGTCTAGAGCCACTATGTAGATGCTTGATAACTTGGTAGGCGAATGGGCTTTCTTAGGTCAAATTAATGACAACAAGCAATATCAAAGAAAAATAATATGCATGCATGTAGATGAACTATTGACGATGATAGAGATCTAAATTTTTCTTGTTCTTAAAATTCAAAATATGCTCTAGTAATTTAGTCTTTGCCTTGCACATGAATTGATTGCATTTTAACTATCTTTAAATACCATGCTTAGTAATATGTTGGACAAATGTGTTGCATCATGTCATCATTACTTATAGAAAGTAAAAAGAGACTTCGAATTTGAATTTAAAACTAAATAGACTTTGGATTCATTCTTACATATGTCAATTTAGATCAATTCCAAACTATTTGAAAATAAACCTTAAAATTAAAATAACAATTTTCTAACAAGAAATTAACATATGAAAAATAAGTACAAATAAAATTACAATAGCAATAATTAAATGGTGAATAACAACTAATATAAATAAAAATCAAATTATGAACCAAATCAAACAAAATACAAGCTAATAGTGGCAGATTGTGATGGTTAAGTTGTGTTGTTGTTCTTGCTATCAAGATTCAAATCCTATTAAAGATGAGGTTCCCCCAAAAAATCAAACCAAATTTAAAAATCAATGAATAAAATATTTTTAAAAAATTAAAAACTAAAAAAAAATTTTAAAAAATATTTTTTATATAACAAAGCATTTTAGTTGTCCTCCAATTTCTAGAACATGGAAATTACTTTAAATTCTTTCGCTTTATGACTATCCACCCAAAATTGCTTGTGGGGATAGTGAAATAGGGATTCTTAATTTTTAAGATTAAAAAAAAAAACATTAGAAAGTCAATTGGGTGGCCTCACCTTATCTCATACTTGTGTGAAAGTTTGACTCTTGACGATATCAATTGTTTGTTTCCAAACAATTAATTTTCTCTCACTATATTGAGTGGAATGTTTCTATTGACTTGTTGACAAATTTGAAAATATATTTTGAATTTTGAATTTTTAGTGAGTGGAATGTTCTATTGAATTTTGACAAATTTGAAAATATATTTTATAATTTGATTTTTTTGGTTAATGATAAATTTTACATTTAGATTTAATTGTGTGATATCAAAAATTTGGATAATCTCTAAACATTAATGACGAAGTTTTTTCTGTATAATAATTTTTTCAATTAGAATAATTATATTTCATATTTATAGAATTATTTTATCATAAAATATATTGTTTAATCTTTAATTAATCTTTTCAATTTTTTAGTCTTTATGATTGCTTTTTTTTCTTAGTAAATATACAAGTTATTGATTAAATTTGAATCTCATCATTATTATGTGGAAATTCTATTATACATCAAATGGATGACCTGTCTCTTATAGTGAGAAGTTGAAAGTACATAAGAAGCAATGTTGGATGATTCAAAATATCTTGTTTATTTTGGCCTTTGTCATTTTTTGTTGTCCTTCTTTGTCACCACCATTTTCGAATGATAACACTGATTCAATTCCATGTAAGATTCTTTGCATGCTTATGGTCTCTGTAATTTTTTAGAATTAAAGAATCATAAAACAAGCTCCACTTCATGCCATTAAGGGAAGAACACCTTAATGTTTCAATTCGTGTTCACTTCTTGCTCACCCAACCCCTCAATCACCAACTTCAAAGAAACCAAAAAAATGATAACTAAAATCTCATTCATAAATTTCACATGCACCAATAGTTGCTCTCTTGTACCCTAGTAGTTAGAATTTTTGAACAATAATTGGTGGATTTGTACAACTTTAGTAATTATATATAAAAATAATGAGCTCAATTTAGTAATTATATGTAAAAATAAATTGGCATAGAAACTGATGAAGGTTGATCTTAAGCATCACAAGGTTGATCCCAACTACTATAAGGAATTGAATTGTGATGCATAAGATTGAACTAGTAGATATGCACTTGAAGATGTGATGGTTTTCATACTTTTACTAAGTAAATTTATAAGGTGGTGTCTAGGCTCACTATGTAGATTCTTGATAACTTGGTAGGCAAATGGGATTTCCTAGGTTGAATTAATGATAACAAACAATATCAAAGACACATAATACACATACATGTAGATGAACTATATGATGATGACATAGATCTAATTTTTTCCTTGGTCTTAAAATTCAAAATATGCTCTAGTAATTTAGTATTTCCCTTGCACATGAATTAATTACACATTAAATGTCTTTAAATACCATTCTCAATAATATGTTACACACAAGTGTGTCACATCATATCATCTTTACTTGTAGAAAGTAAAAAGAAACTTGAAATTTGAATTTAAAACTAAATAGACTTTAGATTCATTCTTATGTACATCATATTAGATTAATACCAAACTATTTGAAAATAAACCTTAAAATAAAAATAACAATTTTGTAACAAGAGATTAATATATGAAAATTAAGTACAAATAAAATTACAATAACAATAAATAAATGATGAAAATAAGCTAATATAAATATAAAAATCAAATTATAAACCAAATCAAACCAAAAACAAGAATTTATATATAATATATTTTAAAAAATAAAGCTAAATAAAAAGTAAAAGAAATGATTTTGATATAATACACCATTTTAGTTGTCCTCTAACTTCTAGAACATGTAAATTAATTTTAAGTTTTAAGATTTAAAAAACAAAAATAGAAAGTCAATTAGGCGGCCTCACCTTATCTCATGCTTTATGTGAAAGTTTGGCTCTTGACAATATCAATTCTCTGTTACTAGCAATTGTTTTCCCCTCATGTTGTATTGACTCTTTGACAAATTTGAAAATATATTTTATATTTTGAATTTTTAGTGAGTGGAATGTTCTATTTGAATATTGACAAATTTGAAACTATATTTTATATTTTGAATTTTTTGGTTAATTATGAATTAGTATTTTTAGATTTAATTGTGTGATAATAAAAATTTGGATAGTCTCTAAACATTAATGATGAAGGTTTTTCCAAATATTTTGTATAATAATTTTTCAATTATATTTCATATTTATAGAATTATTTTGTCATAAAATATATTCTTTAATCTTCAATTAATCTTTCCAGTCTTTAGTCGTTATGATTGGTTTTTTAGTCAATAAATAATTTATTGATTAAATTTCAATCTCATTATTATTAAATGCGGAAGATCTTTTATACATCAAATGGATGACTTGACTTTTAGATGGAGTGGTTGAAAGTTCACAATAAGCAATGCAAGACTCTTCACAATATCTTGTTCATTTTGGCTTTTGTCATTTTTTGTTGTTATTCTTTGTTGTCATCATTTTCTACGTGTTTGATCATTAGTATCCACTCTTCAAATCCAACTATCATTATACTTTGTTTCCATTTTTCAGGATGATAACAATGATTCCATTCCATGGAAGATTATTTGCATGCTTATGGTCTCCATGATTGTTTAGAATTAAATAATCATAAAAAAAAGCTCTACTTCATGTCATCGAGGGAAGAGAACCTTCATGTTCTAGTTACCGTTCACTTCTTGCTCACCCAACACCCTTAATCACCAACTTCAAAGAAACCAAAAAATTGATAACTAAAATGTCATTCATAAATTTCACATGTACCAATAGTTTCTCTCTTGTACCCTAGTAGTTAGAATTTTTGAACAATTATTGGAGGAGTTGTACAATGTTATTATCATCCAAGGTGCATGACTACTAATAGAACTTTTGAACATAAGCATTGAAATTTTTGGTAGTGCATGGATATTATAGCTTCTTTAAGAAACAATTTAAAATGACCACTTTTTCAATCATTGTTCATATAAGAGATCCCAGAATCCCGAATGAGCTCTTACTATTTAGAAGGGAAAAAATAGCTATAAGCATTTTAGTTGCATGTCAAGGCAACCAAAAAGATAGTCAAAAACTTTAAAAATTAATTATAACAGCTACTTGTACACTTCGCCTTAAAGAATGAAAAATGATTATACGTAAATGAGAAGGTC